>JASDQU010436946.1:77737-113156 GCA_032191745.1 Picea mariana
ATAATAAAGTGAAGTGATGAGTGTATTATAATTCAAAGTGAATACAAAATAAATAATTTCAATAATAAATTTAATGGAGAAATTAGAAGTGGACCCAACCCTAAAATAAGGAAAGTGGGCCAAGTGACCTAGAAGATGTTTTTAAGGAAGCTACTTGGAGAGTATAAATAAGATGCAAGGCTCTCTCATTTGAATTACACTTGAGCATATTGAATATCTATAGGTTTCTAAGGTAACCAAATGATATATAAGCTGAAATTCTGAGGAAAGTGAAGAAAGGAAGGCCGGAATGCAAGGAAGGATAAATTCTTTTGATGGTGCTTTCTAAGGTATGTTATTTACAGGTCATCTCACCATTTTATCTATAATTTTTTTTCTATAATGATTCAGATCCTGAAATTTCTATGCAAGTGAGAAAAAATATCCAAGTATTTGTGGTAAAAAAATTCAGCTTGTGGGTCGTTGTATTTTGGGAGTTACACTCCGTGGAAAATAGGGTTTGTGGTCAGTCCTGAAACTAGTCAAAATCAGGTGTTTCGGGTAAAAACGTCATAAATTCTTCATAACAGATCCAAATTCAGTGAGACTAAATGTGTTGGTTAGGGTACAGTATACAGTATGTTTTTTAAGAGTTTCAAATCAATTCATCAAATATTTGGTGCGGGGCACGCTCTATAAGTTTGCTCTCTAGAATAAGCCAGAATTCAGCAAGGTATGCCATTTTTTCTATAACTCCTTTTCTGAGAGGTTCCAAGTAGTGAAACTTGGAGGAATTTCATAAAACACGTTGAATAACATTGTGTATCAGTTTCACATCTTTATACATTACAGGTTCAATGTTATGATTACTTCAAGTTAGGGTTGTTGACTAATCCAAAACTAGGCATGTGAGACTAAAGAAAAGTTTGATAAAAATGCTAGTCTCTTGTTTGTAAAGTTAAGGAAGGTTTGCAAGAATGTGATCATATAAACCAGGTCTATTACAGAGCTACAAATCAGATTTGGATGATGAAATTGATAAGGGATTTTGGTTGTGGTACATGTTTAGTACATGGTTGAGACAAGTAGTTGATGAGTTGTTGCGCATACATGAGGTGTATTGTTGATGATGTTGGTACATATTGATGAGTCATAGTCTAGAGTCGAGAGAGTTTGAGTCTAGAGTCGAGCAGTGTGTATCCTCTTTGCTTCTCTTTCCTTTTGGATCCTGAGTTAGCAAAATGAAAAACACTGATCTCATTTGTAATATGTCTATATAAGGTCCTGTCCGCTCTGGTTAGCGTACTTTGGTAAAATTGGTATCAGAGCCAGTGTCTATAAAAGAGATAGTATTTGCCTGAGCAATGTGCTAGGAGCCCGGCTTTGTCTTTGTATCTTTATGACAGACGTAGAAGCCTGAATGCCTTGCTTTTCTGTGCAAGTATATCTCTTATTGTAGTGTCTATAATATTCATGCCTCCTGCATGAAAAGTCTGTAATTCAGATTTGACAGATTAATAAAATCAGAGTTTTGAATTATTGTTGTTATGAGTGAGCCTTATGCTTGGAAAGTCTAGTTGTGAGATGTGCAAATTTCCGATATAGTGAAGTGTTCAGATGAAGGTGTTTGGTCGCAGGATACGTAAGCATTTTACCAGCATTTGGTGCCGCTGAAGGCTTGTTGTTGTTGCCAGTGTCTTAGACTCATTGTAAGTTGAACTTACCATTATATCTTTTGCTTACCTACAACATTTGAAGGACTTTGCCAGGATTAGCAGTAATTTATAAGGCATCACAAAAAGACTCTTCATCTCATGATCTGTCAGCTCTAGCTAAATATCAACCTTCTTCCTTGTTTAAGAAATTGTTGAGTAGATCCTCTAATAAGCCTTTATATAATGTTCGACTTCTCTGTCAAGAGTATGAACCTGATCCCAACTGGCGCATGCCAGAAATACCTGCTTCTGATATTTATGATATCTCTTTCTTCCAGTTTAAAGCTACAACTCTTATTCATTATTGTTCAGTCAATGTTCCAATCTCCCTCGAACAGACTAAATACCAGATTCCCTTGATACAGCAAGCAGATATAGACTGGGGTTTATCTAATGGCTATGAGTACATCCATATTGGTCTGATCCAGTTCGGTATCAATCCATTAGTCCGACCAAGATTAGATACCAGTGTCCTCACTTGTATCATAGACTCTCGCCATAACTCATTTCAAGATGCCTTAATCTCAGGTTTTCAAGCCCCTCTGCATAATGGCCCTGTCTGGTCCTCTGCCTTGCCCAGATATCAAGTATCTCTTCGAGACCCTTATATAAATTCACTCTTGCAAGCCTATGTTCAGTTCACCGACTTCAATATGGTTGAAGGCTCGAAGATTGCCCAGCTCCATTCCTCTATCTGTCTCTGATTTGTTTCCACGACCATGCCAGCCTTAAATCCGAAACTCCTTAAACGCGCTACTTCCGAAAGCGTGGTGGTTGGTCCAGGGAACGTCTCTCCACTTTCACTTGGTTTCTGCCAGCTCACAGAAATTGATGAATGGTCAGCAGAATATGAACCACTCTCTGCATCTCATCCGCCTCCTATGCCTAAGGAAATGACTGTCTATATGAATGCTCAAGGAAAACCAGTCCTTAAGCTAGGAAGATCACATAGTCAGAGATTACCAGATCTTGACAGACAGTTTTCCCATCTGTCTGCAAGCAGTTCTAGATCTGACTCTGCTAGACATTCTGTTGTACAGTCTCCACCCAGAACACCTGTATATACGTCTGTTTTTGGTAGATCAAAATTAGATGATCATCTGCTACATCATCAGAAAGGTAATTCAGATTGTTATTATTGTAAAAGAAAGTTTCCTGTCCAAGAACCTTCGAATCCTGTAAATATGTCTTCTGCTCCATCTGTTACAACTAACTTTAGAACTTATCAGTCTAAGGTTGAACATCAAGGTCAACATGCAGATTGCTCTGAATGTCAGTCTTTAGCAGTCCCTACCATAAAGATGATGGAATCAACTCTACCAAGGAGTGGCAGAGATAAAAAGACTGAGTTACCTCAGAGAAGCCTAGGTACAGGAAATCATGTGCCTAAATTCCAAAATGACCTTGTTGCTGACTTAGATTTTATCAGATATAGAAAGTCTGATGAGCCACCTTCTCAAGATATTATCAGACTTCAGAATTACTCAAATTACCAGTCTGTATATTTAGCTCAGAATCTTGATGATATTGCTTAGGATGTCCTTAAAACTAAAAGTCATTTAAATAGTTTACATTCTGAGATAGACCAAATCATCCAGAATCAAGATGATATGAGAACCTCTTTAAGGACTCTGCTTGAGAAGATTGATATTATTGAGAAAGCAGTAGAGAATATGCAAGCTTCCTATAAAGAAGAATCTCAACCTGCTTCTCCAGCCTATACTCCAAATGATGCTACATTTTCGTTCTTCAGCTCATCCACTAATACTGACAAACTAGTTTTAACTTTGAAGCAATTAGCTTCCAGTTTGCATAATCCTACATTAATTAGGATAGCTGAAATCTGCCAACTAGCTACTGACAAATTAGATCTAGTCAAAAGACAAACTGTTGAACTAGAATCTAACATGAATGAAGCCAAAATATCTAGTCAGTTGGCACTTGTACATATTTCTGACCAAAGTTCCTCCATAAAAACTATGAAAGGGGAACTAAAGTCTGAACAAGAAGACAAGCCTAGTTCTTCTAGAACCTCTGCTTGGGAACAATGGTGCAATTCCAAATACAAAGGAACTAAAAAAGCCCCTATGGATATAGATGGTCAACCTCCTACTTCTATCAAACATGTTGATCAAGCTCCTATCTCTGATATTGATTGTAAAAGTAAAACAGAGATAGAAAATATGATCCAAGGATGGCATGCATGGTCAAAAACCCAGAAATCATTATATAAAGATAAAGTATCTTGGAATGATCTTGCTCTAAGAATTACTTGGGGTTTCAAGGGAAACTTAAGTTTATGGTGGGAAACAATTTCAGGTCAAAGTAAACTCAGAATACTTCAACATGAGAAACCAATAGATGAACTCATTAAATTCGTAGTTCATGAATTCTATGGCAATCTGCAAGTAAATATGAGTCATTATGCTGATTTGTTTATGAGTCAAAAGTTATGCCACCTTAAACAACTCCCAACGTATTTCTGTACCATGCAATCCCTATTGTATAAAGTTCCTGATCCAAGCAATAGTGCATATTTGAGAAAGTACTTATCCTCAATGCCTGGTAAAGTACCTGAATTAGTCAGAACTAGACTAGAAGATCTAGACATTGACATAGAAACTCTCTCTATTGTAGGCTTACAAGAACAAATTGTTACAGCCTTGTAAAATGAATGTATGAGGAAGAAAACAGCCAAATCCTTAAAGAAACATTTAGGATTTGATTCTTTAGTCTGTGAAGTATTTACTGAAACATCTAGTTTTGGATGTTCTCAGCATAAGCCAAAACCTAAGAAATGGTCTAAACACCAAAGTGGTTGCTCATGTCATAAAAATCCTCTTCCTAAGAAAACTCCTAGAAGATTTCTTGTAGGAAAGAGAAAGTTTTTCTTTAAACGCAAACCACAAAACCAACGCGCCAAGCACACATCATGTTTTATCTGCAAAAAGCCTAGCCACTGGGCATCTCAGTGTCCTCTGCGATCAAAGACCAAAGTTCAAATTAAAATTATGGATTTATTCTCTACAGGATATGATCCAGCCGAATGGGACATGGTCTCCCACCGTTCAGATGGTGAGTATCTATCTCTTTCTGATGAAAGTGATTCTTCAATAACTGAGTCTCCTTATGATTATGACCATTCTTATGATCCTAATGATGACTCTTCACAGGGTGCAGCCTTAAACTTACTAGATATTAAGATGATGTCTTCTTTCAATGACCTCAATTCTTTAATTGTACAGAGATCTAATCTCCAATCTAAACTTGCTACTCTTACCCCAGGCCAATTCCACTTAGAAGATCGCTATACTTCCCAAATAGAGCACTTAAATCAACATATTCAATCTCTTCAGCAGCCTAGCGTGGTGAATATCCATCACTACACACCCACTGATGTTGAATTTGAAGCTGCATATACTAAACCTAGTCTCCCTCCTCTACAGGATACTAGAGGAAAAGATCTATTGACATATAATCCTCCTCCATTGGATGATAATTCTCTGGATAACACAATCTTCCATCTAGAAGAGGAAATAAGATAAAAGGAAGTATTGGTAAAAGAACTCTGGAAAACATTAGAACTCCAGAGAGAAGAATTAGACTTTCTGAGAAAGAAAAGAAATGATGCCTTGGAAAGAGAAATATTCTATGAAGATACTGAAGGTATATTTTCAGAAAATAAAGTACTAAAAGGCCTAGATGACAGAGTAGTGATCTCAATAAATATCGGACCCCAAGGATATTTGCAATATACTTTAGATGCTCAGATTGATACTGGTGCAATGAACTCATGTGCCAAGCATGGAGCTATTCCTGAGTATTATTGGCAGCCTATTGATTTATCCTTCAGAGCTGTTAATAAAACAGAGCTCAAGATAAAATTCATCTCTCCTAATTTTCCTATTTATATTCAGGATCACAGAATACCAGTAACTTTCTACAGTTTTGATACTGGTTCAGATATCTTATTGGGTCAAGATTTTGTGAATAAATGTTTGCCACTAACTGTAGGACAACAATTTTTACAGTTAAACATAAATGGTAAAATAGTAAAGATTCCCAACAAGTCTATCTATGTGAACAGAATTGTAGAGAAAGAAGCAACTAAGAAGTTGGAACTTTCTGCAAGTAGTCTTGTGAAAATCTAGAAGATAGTCTCAAATGCTAATAAGCATGGATCAGAAGTAATTAAAGATATCAAAGAAAAGATTGAGAAAGATTGTACTTATGACTATCCTAATGCTTTCTGGACAAGAGAGAAATACTTTGTGAATCTGCCATATAGAGAATATTACATCCCAAGACCTCAAAAGGCATCTGCAAACCATATGTCTCCAACTGAAGTAGAATATTGCAAAACGGAGATTGAAGAATTATTGCAGAGAAAATTAATAGAAAATAGTAGAATTCCATGGGCATGTCCGGCATTTTATGTGAATAAACATAGTGAGCAAAAAAGGGGTAAACCTAGGATGGTTATAAATTACAGAACTCTGAATGAAGCTTTGTTGCCTTTAAGATTCCCCTTGCCCAGTAAAGAACTATTATTTTCTAAGGTTGGGAGATGTAATGTGTTTAGTAAATTTGATCTCAAAAGCAGATTTTGGCAAATTGGTATTGTTCCTGCAAACAGATATAAGACTGCTTTTGTAGTACCTCAAGGACAGTATCAATGGCAAGTAATGCCATTTGGTCTGAAGAATGCACCTTCAGAGTTTCAAAAAAGAATGGATGATATCTTCAGACATCTTCCTTTTGTTATTGTTTTTATAGATGATTTATTGATTTTCTCTGTAGATCTCAAGCAACATGTACAACATCTACAGAAGGTTTATGATTTATTGTTTAAATATGGCTTAGTCCTCAGTAAATCAAAGTTGTGTTGGGGACAGAAAAGAATTGAATATCTTGGACTCATACTCTCCCAAGGAGAGATAGAACTCCAAGATCATGTTTTGAAAAAGTTAACAGAGTTTCCTGATGAGATTTTGGACACTAAGCAACTCCAGAGATTCTTAGTTTGCTTAAATTATATTCGTCAATTTTATGAGAACCAGGCAAAGGATGTAAGAATCCTACAAAGAAAATTGAGCAAACATTTGCCTTGGAACTATAAAATGACACAAGTTGTCCAAATCATCAAGCAGAAAATCCAGAACCTTCCTAAACTACATCTTCCAGACTTAACCATGGTATTAGTCCTAGAAACTGATGCCTCTCATGAAACATGGGCTGCAGTTCTCTTACAGAAAAATGGTCCTAAGTTGGAAGAAATATGCATGTATACTTCTAGATGTTTTACAGAGACTGAGTCAAAATATCCCTCTTCCCATAAAGAGATACTGGCAGTAAAAAATGGTATTAAGAAATACAGAATGTTCCTTAAGCCAGTGCATTTCATTGTTAGAACTGATCTAAAGCATATGAAGGGGATGTTGACTAATCATAAATTGCTTGAACAGGGAAACAACAGGGTGCTGCGTTGGAGTCTCTGGCTTGATGGCTATGATTTTTTTATAGAATATAAGCTAGGAAAGGAAAATTGTATTGCAGATCTTTTAACCAGGGAAGCATCTCCAATAAAACAAAGAGAAAAATCCATATGGCATCCTCCTCCTTGAGATTCTTGACACCTGAAGCTCCACCGGGATTCAAATGGATCTTAGTTTGTATAGACTGTTCATATTGTTTTTGTTTTGATTGTTTAGCCTGTCATATAAATAATAGTCCAGCCTGTCTACGTATATTAGAATTCTGGAATGATAAATATGTTGGATATGAGTCTTTTGGTAGCTACTTCAGGGAAAGATGAGATCTTTTTAGAGGGATCATGACTGGTGGACCTCACCAAGGACAAGTCTATATTGCTCTATATACACCTACAATCACATATCAAGATTACTGCAAAATCCTTCACCAAATTAAATATGATGGCTGTGTATGGATCACTTTTGAGTGTGACTTATTCAAAGACTTTTATTATTCATGGTCAGGATGGCTATATCTGTTATTTTGGAAATATTGTCCCAGGGATGCAGATTTCTTTAATAATACTGATAAAGAAGCTTTCAAGATATGGTTCCATGCTGAAGTATGTGAAGCTTCTCTTCATGAAGCTTGGTTTGTTTTCAGCCTAAGCTTTGAAACAAGTACTTTGCATTATATGCCTACAAAGCCTTGGGAACCTCCTTGCTATAAAGTCACCAACACATTTTATGGTAACACCTGTGTACCAGATAATGAGTTAATTCCAGCTATGCAAGGATCTCCCTTTTATCAGTCATTCAGCGGCCTACCTCCTTTCTCTTCAGATCATAGTTCTCCACCAGCTAGTCATGAGGACGACAGCGAATTCTCTTTCGACTCTGTAGCTGAATACAATATCCAGAATATGTTAGAAGCATGATGGACCCAAGAGTCCTTTGTACAAATAAAGTGTGTAATAATTCATGTCTATCGGGCTGACAGTGGTGTCCCGATGGTTCGTGGGTTCCGTAAACTCCACAGTGTAAAGATAGGAATCTTATATTACTTTTGTCTTTTTCATCCGTAAAAGATATGATGGGTCCCCATATGGCCGAGCCTCTAAGGGACGAGATAACAGCTGTAGTCCACAGCTGCCCCATCTAGAATTTTCGGAAAGCATTTTATGACTGGCAGTTGCCCGTAGCTAGTAACCGGGAACTGGCTTAGCTTTGTATAAATAAACCTCTCCTCTCTCATTTCATTCATTCGGAAAATTCAGATGAGTCTGGAAAAGAGTCTGAGAGAGTTTGAGTCTAGAGTCGAGTAGTGTGTATCCTCTTTGCTTCTCTTGCCTTCTGGATCCTAAGTTAGCAAATGAAAAACACTGATCTCATTTGTAATATGTCTATATAAGGTCCTGTCCGCTCTTGTACATGGTTGGATGCACTTGTTTATGGTACAGGTTGATTACAGGTTGGTGCATGGTTGATGCCCTTGTTTATGGTACAGGTTGATTACAGGTTGGTGCATGGTTGATGCACTTGTGTATGGTACAGGTTGATTTTGGTTGTGGTACATGTTGAGTACATGGTTGAGACAAGTAGTTGATGAGTTAGATCACATACATGAAGTGTATAGTTGATGACGTTGGTACATATTGATGAGTAGTTGACACATGATTGGTACATACTTTGTACATGGTTGGATGCACTTGTTTATGGTACAGGTTGATTATAGGTTGGTGCATGGTTGATGCACTTGTTTATGGTAGAGGTTGATTACAGGTTGATGCATAGTTGATGCATGGTTTAGATTTATTTGTATAGGTTTACAGCGGTATATCTCACAGTGATAGTGTGATAGTGGTTCCATCATTCTACTTCTACTTCAGGGTGGCAAGACGGGGCAAGGACAGGTGGTAGGACCCTGAGAAAATACCAAAACACAAAAATAGCTTCAAAAAATGAAAATTTTAGTCTCACAAAAAATGGGGTAGCACTCCCCAAAAAGGGGACACAGAGCACTCCAACACTCTATGGACACTTTCATAGAATGCCAATGCCCTAGTGCTAAGGGTAGGGGACTGCTCTGCTCCAAAAACCCAGAAAAGTGTCCAAAAACTCAAAAAATGAAGGAATTTCAGTCAATCAGAGTGATCCTGATGACATAATGAGGCAATCAAACCAATATAAGAATCAACAAGACAATGTGAAGAAGATCAAATCAGTGGGAAAAGGTCCAAAAAAATATCTGAGAATGGGAACAAAACTCAGAGCTCCTCCCCAATGGAGTCGCCAATTTCTGTTGTAGGAAAATCTCCCTGCGGACAGGTAGATTTCCTCTTGAGAGCTAGACACTTAACTCTAAGACAGAAAGTTATTAACATGGACACTAACTTTGTTTTAGATCTAATCAAGTTGATGAATGAAAGAGAAGGAGGAAGGCATGTACCTTATGAACGTTGTTTGTCCCTTCAAGGTCCAGGCTGAGCTTCGATCTTGAGCTCCTTGATAGGTCCTGCAAGACAAAAAAAAGTACAAAAGAC
The DNA here is from genome assembly GCA_032191745.1 of Picea mariana. Lineage (NCBI taxonomy): Eukaryota > Viridiplantae > Streptophyta > Pinopsida > Pinales > Pinaceae > Picea > Picea mariana. The sequence goes on from JASDQU010436946.1 coordinate 87,446, forward strand.
TTTCTACTCTATTGAGATTATCTCAAACATAGATCCATCTATTGTAGACAAACTTATCTGGAACAAGTGCAAGTTTGAAAGAAACAAGCCAAGCATTGATTATATTAATGAGAACAAGTAAAAGTACTTACAATCATTTGGATGAAGGTGCAGTAGCTTCTTCCAGTTCTCCTTGTCCAACCCCTTTTCTCAATCAATCTCCACTGATAGCTTTGATGGAATCTCACTCATGAGATCATAAGTTTGATGTAATTCTCCAACTTCATTTTGCATGTAATGTACCCTTTCACCATGAGAAATCCTCTGTATATAACCTTGGAGAGGTCCAACTACTTGAGAGATCTTTGGGATAGGTTGAGGATTCCTCTCCTTCAGTTGAGGATCTTCCCTAAGATCATGCCTTGACCATCTCCTCGAATCCAACCACCTTCAATAATTGAGGGATTCTTCCCTAATTTCCCTTAACAAACTCAAAAATTTCTGAAGATGGGGTAGTGCTCCCCCATAAGGGTGCACAGAGCACTCAAACGCTCCCCCAAGGAGGCCTAGGGAGCGCTATCACTCCCTGACAATGAGTAGGGGATCACTCCTCCACAAAACTCAATTTTTTATGGTTTTTCCAATGGAAAAGGGCTTGTACTTCCTGCCAAATGATTGTTCTTCTTCCAAACCACCTTTGAGGTGTATGTAAGTGTCTTTATGATGTCGTTATGGGCACGACATAGGAAATATGGCAACATACTATGTGTGACACTTGCAACACTTGTAGTCAAGATGCGACACTTGCGGACAAGATGTGACACTTACAACACTCGTAGTGACGACACTTGTGACACTATCGAAGTGAGTAAATTTGAAGTGTTACAGTAGTGTACCACTAGATTGTAGTTGTGTACTACTATGGATAGACACAGTTGTGTTCTATTGAATGATATTGTTCTGATTTCCTTGAAGACTATCAACAGTGTTGAAAATGATTATCATCTAGATGGATGATCAATGGACAGATATTTCCCATATGGAAAATGGTTCAAGACATTTGTTTTTCTAGGACATATGTCCATATTAGAATAATGTCTCTTGTGTCACTCTGTGGTGTGAGTGACTTATTCATCATCATGTCTAATTACTCAGATAGAGTATGGTTTTGAGAGATGATGCAGCTGATGACACTGATGGTGATGATGGTGCTCATGATATAGTCATGAGATAGTCTATACAACTATGTTGATTCTATTGGGTGAATGGTATGTTTGTGCTCAAGACCATTACCTGTAATACCTCCCTAGCTAGGAGGGAGTGTTAATATTATAGTAGCTACAGGAGGTATTTACCTCCATGTGTAAACCTGACGAGAATAGAATATTCCAGGAATCAAGAAGAAACCCTAATGAGTTGGCCAATAACCCTAGAGGACAAGTCGGTTCAAGAGGATAATTTGTATTAGGTTATTAGCCTCCAAGAGAAGAAGTCGGCCAGAAGAAATATTATATACTGTGTAAATAGGTACCCGGAATGAGAAGTCGGCCTAGTCATTTAGCCATAATTAGTATAAATATAGGAGGCTAGTATTCATTCTAGCAAGCATTATTAGAATTGCAGAGAAGCACTTGTGCACACTGTAGTTTCCCAGTTTGTGCGCAAGTTTGGAGGAGAGCTGTCATTGCAGCTGCTACAGCTAGCAGATTGCATTTTGGCTTGGACTGTCTCTTGGTTATGGTTTGGACTATCCGATAATCTCTTGCTTGGTGCACTATCCCTGGGGAAAGGTGTGCTACCCTTTGTTTGGCTATCTAGCCTAGGGTTTTCTTCTAGAGTGATTCTTTGTCAAGGTTAAGTTGCTCAGAGGGTGGCTTCGGCCTATGGTTGGGTGAAAATAGTGATATTGTTGATGGTAAAATGAACACATCCATTATATTCTAACAATCCCACTTGTCCCTTTCTGTTTCCCCCCTTCATCATGGACCACACATGTATCTAATACTTGGAAGATTGCTTCAATCCCTTGTCCTTTGCTTTCACAGAGACCTAGAAGGAAGTGTGGTAGCTCAGTGTCAATATTGCCACCATCAATAAAAACATGCATTCCTCCATAGATGCAAAAATGGAAACCATGAAACAAGACCTCTCTACCCATCTTGCATCCTTCACTGGCATGATCTACGCCAAGCTAAATATCCCTGAAGACCTTACCTCCTCTGACCCACCTTTGCATCCTGAAGGTGAAACTTCCTCCAAATCCTAGAATTTGCATCCCCATCACTTTCAGCGTAACCTACGCCTTTTTCACATGGATCTGAACACATTTGATGTCTTGGATCCCACCGACTGGGTAGCTCAAATGGAACACTATTTCTCTTTGTACAAAACTATAGATGAGTTGGCCAAAATCCGGTATGGTGTTCTCCACTTAGATCAAGAACATTGGCAGTGGTGGAAATGGAGAAAAAATGCCCACCAAGGATATGTGGCTTGGACACAATTTTTTGCATAGATTTATAAACTCTTTGACACTGATACCAACCATTTAGGTCGTTTGACAAAGTTGAAAAAAATTGTCACAGTGGAAGACTTTATAGCTACTTTTGATTGATTGCCTCTCTGCATCGAGGGCATGTCTAATGTTTTTTTTCTGAGAATTATTTATTAGTAGCCTCAAGGATGCGATTTGTGCCCATGCCCTCATGGATCTCCCTCAAAGTTGGGTGGAAGCTACTAAAAGAGCTAAGGAAGCACAACAAGTTGTCTCTTCTCAAACCAGAAAACCTTCCTTCAATCTTCGCCCTAAACTAGCCACTCCCACTCCTCCTTCCACTCCAGTAAAGATCCATAAATTGACCTGAGAAAAATGGTTGAACGCAAACTCAAGGGCCTTTGTTATAATTATGATGACAAATACTTTCTTGGGAACAAGTGTAAGAAACAAAATATTTTTATGGCCATCTCTAAGGATGTTTCTAAAGAATATGTTGAGGCTTCTCATGTGGTCGAGTCACCTGAACCCACTGACATGACTCAACCTTCCAACCTTCCAAAAGTTGAACCGGTCATTTCCATTAATTCTCTCACTGGCTTCTCTTCTCTCGAAACCCTCAAGATAATTGGTTACATTAAGCATCAGAAGGTCATCATCGTCGTTGACATTGGAAGAACCCATAACTTTATTCATCTCTGCATTGTCCAAGAAACTAATTGCTATATTCGAGCAATCAACAACTTTCAAATCATAATTTCCATTGGTAGGTCCATGAAATTTGGGGGGCGTTGTGAAAATGTGCATCTCCAAATTGGTCAGTATCACAAGAAATCTCATATGTTTTATACCGACATGGGTGGTTGTGACAATGTGTTGGGTGTCGAATGGCTAAGGACTTTGGGCCCCATTCTCATGTATTTTAAGGAATTAACCATGCAATTCAACAAGGAGGGCCAACAGTATAAGTTCCAAGGGATCACAACAGGTTCCCCTTATATACTCAGTTCCCATTGCATGGAAAATATCCTCAAAAAAGGTCCTTCTAACATTATTGCACAACTCCATTCCATTCACGCCACTAAGACACCCTCCATGCATCATGACCTCCAATCCATCCTCTCCAAACAAAAAAAAAAAATTCTACTCCCCAGGGACTTCCCCCTTCTCATGGTGTTCATGATCATTCCATTCCTCTCATCCCTAGAAACCTTCCTCCCAATATTTGTCCCTATCATCATCCCTTCACCCAAAAAAAATGAAATTGAGAAAATTGTTCAAGAATTTATTTCCGCAGGTGTTATTTGTCCTAGTACTAGCCCCTATTATTCTCCCATGATTATGGTACTTAAGAAAGAATGTTATTGGCACATGTGTCCTGACTTTCATGCCCTCAATAAAATCACCATCAAAGACAAATTTCCCATTCCTGTCATTTCTGAACTATTTGATGAATTTAGTGGTGCCCAATTCTTTACTAAGCTTGATATTCGTTCTAGCTACCACCAGATACATATGAAAGAGGCCGACATCCCTAATATTTCATTTCGAACTCATGACGGCCACTATGAGTTCTTGGTCATGCACTTTGTCCTGTGTAATGCTCCATCTACTTTCCAAAGCCTCATGAATCATGTCTTCTGTCCTTTTCTCCATCATTTTGTCTTAGTTTCGTTTGATGATATTCTCATCTATAGTAAAACCTGGACAACACATCTTGCTCATGTGGATCAAGTTCTTCGTATACTCTCTTAACACCAATTTTTCCTCAAACAATCTAAATGTGATTTTGGAGCCTCGAAAGTCGAGTACTTGGGTCATATTGTTGGCAAGGAAGGTACCAAGGTGGATCCTAAGAAGATTGAAATTATGCAGGATTGGTCTCACCCCAAGAATCTCAAAGGCTTGCATGGTTTTATGAGCTTAACATGATATTATCACAAGTTTGTTAAGAATTATGGAAAGATTGTGGTGCCTCTCACTTCTCTCCTTAAAAATAATCCTTTCACTTGGAATCTCGCAGTTGATCAGGCCTTTCAAGCCTTGAAAGAGGCTATGTGCACCACCCATGTTCTGGCCCTTCATGACTTCACAAAGACTTTTGTCCTGGAATGTGATTCTTTTGGGAGAGGAATTGGAGAATTCCTTATGCAATGGGGTCACTGTTTGGCCTTTACCAGCAAACAACATTCAGAGAGATATTTGGGCCAATCAATATATGAAAAGGAAATGTTGGCTATTCTACATGCAGTGTACCTCTTGCGCCCTTATCTATAATGGAAATGCTTCCAAATTAAGACAGATCATCAAAGCCTCAAGTTTTTTCAGGAGCAACATCCTTCATCCAGTGAGCAACAAAAATGGGTGACTAATCTATTTGAATATGATTATGAGATCATTTACAAGAAAGGCAAAGACAATGTGGTTGTTGGCGCTCTTTCAAGAAAATATGAAGATGAAGGGTCCCTTTTTTCCCTCACCTCCATTGTACCATATTGGCTTCAAGATATTCGTCAGGAATGACTACAAGATCCCAAAATTTTGCATCTGATGCAACAAATGCAAACCAATTCTCCAGTCTCCCCAAGGTACTCTTGGCACAATGAAGAGATTTTCTTTAAAGTTCGTTTGTATTTAAGTAAACAATCACAACTTAAATCCACGATGCTCCCTGAACTTCATGTTGCACCCACAGCTGGGCACTCAGGGTTTACTAAAACCTATGACTGGGTCAAACGTTATTTTTTCTAGGATGGTATGAAATAGGACATTTTCACTTTTATGGCGGAATGTGGTGTTTGTCAATGCAACAAGGGAGAAACAATTAAAGCTCTTGGCACACTACAACCACCTTTTATTCCACCCACTATTTGGAGGGACATCTCTATGGATTTCATTGTTGGCTTACCTAAAATTGAGCAATAAGTCAGTCATCATGGTGGTAGTTGATCGTCTTTCCAAGTATGCTCATTTATGTGATCTTCAACACCCATTTACTACCTCCATTGTGGCTCAACTTTTCATTGATCATGTCTTCAAGCTTCATGGCATGCCTCATTCTATTGTTTCTGATAGAGATCCCACTTTCACCAACAATTTTTAGCAAGAACAGTTCAGGCTATAGGGCACCCAATTGCATCGCAGTACCTCCTATCATCCCCATATTGATGGTCAAACTGAAGTTTTCAACAATTGTTTGGAAACATAATTGAGTTGTTTTTCATCTGCAAGAAGAATTCAATGGGCTCAATGGTTACCACTAGTTGGATGGTGGTACAACACTTCTTACCATACAACTACTTGCATGACTTCTTTTGAAGCAGTATATGGATAAAATCCACCTTCAGTTCTCTCATACATTCTCGGTGTCTCAAAGGTTCAAGTGGTTGACCAAAATCTTATTGTTCATGAGGCTATTCTTCGTACCCTCAAAGAGAATTTGGTCATGGATCATAATCGCATGAAGCAACAATCAAACCAAGTTCACTCTGAACGTCAATTTGATGAAGTTAACCAGGTGTTTCTTCGACTACAACCTTGTTAGAAAAACAAGACCGCGAAGCAATAAAATAAAAAAAAATGCAAAAACAAAACATAGAAGATAAACAATACAATAGAGACACAGATTTACATGGTTCACCCAGTGTGGGATCAGGACACAACCATACACAAGTTTTATATAAAAAAGATTCTCGCTCAATGTTATGACATGGATCTCTAACCAAAGTCCAAACCAGGCCCTAATATTAGATTTGTCTAATATTAGTTCTATGCATTTGTAAATTCACTGTATTATATAAACCATGACATGACCATTAAAGATTCTTGTTGAATGGATCTCTAACCAAAAGTCCAAAGCAAACCATATTATTAGTTCTGTCAACATTAAGATAGCTTCTTTTTGCTTTTAAATGTATATTTTGATGGTTGCAGGTGAATAATAGACATGATTTTGCATCATAAACTTGGTATACAAATTAAGTCAAAATTAAGTGCTTATATAAATTTCTATTTAAAAAATTTAAATAACACAGTATGTAGTTTGAATGAATATAAATTAACAAAACATAATTGACATATACCTTCGACTTGTTGAAATTGTTATATCTAGGAAGAAAGAATCTGTCATCTTTGTCATATTGAGAGGGTTGAAAACTAAAGCACTTTCTCTTAAAATGTCTCATGTATATCTAGATTAGACATGATTCTAGGTTAGACATGTACATCATGATTCTAGATTAGACATGATGATTGCAGGTGAATAATAGACATGATTCTGTATCATAAACTTGGTATACAAAATAAACCAAAATTAAGTGTATATATAAACTTTTATTTTAAAAAATTAAATAACACAGTGTGTAGGGTGAGTGAATATTAAYAAAGTATAATTGACACAGACTTCAGACTTGTTGAAATTGTCATATATGGAAAGAAAGAATCTTTCATCTTTATGATATTGAGAGGGCTGAAAATGAAAGCACTTTCTCTTAAACTGTCTCATATACATCCAAATTAAATTAATCTCAACAAATTTATCATACTATCAACTTTCTTAATATTCTTACTCAACCAAACTAAAATTTTCTTACTAGACAACACTAAAACTATAATGATCTTTGAACCTTCTCAAAAGATCCAAATGATCTTTGTTAGAAATAAGTTAAAGTAAACCAATTTTGCTCTTTGGACGTTAACCATCATCTTGGTAGTCATGATGAATATAGCAAGATAATTTTGTTTGTGGGTATGAAATTGTGAGGATGGCTTCTCAAGATTCCTTCCCAGTCTCCATCAGTTACAACGACTCCCCATCCAGAGGTAACGAATAAAAACACTAATACCGCCTCTCAAACCCCAATTTCGGAGAGCAGTAGCGGATGAAGGATTATTCATTTTGGAGTCTGGACCACCCTTTGTTCCGATGTGCTGCTCTTTTACTTGAAACGGAGCAAGCGACCCAACCAGTTGGAACATGAGAATACAGCCCTACAGCCATCTGTTTTTAAGTTGATTTTTGCTCCTCCAGTGAGATATGGACATTTTAGTTAGTTTATTATATCAAACCTTTCTTTCTGTTTCCTAATTTGATGGAATCCCGTCACGGAAAAATCCTACTTTAATAACAATTTCACAAATTTTAACATCGTAAATGAATTTTTAATGTCGTAACAATTCTATATTAAAACTTAACCAAAAAAATGTAACTTTCACCTCAAGAGAGATTGTGAACGACTTGGAGGTTCATGAATGGGAAAGCACGATAGATTGTGAATGACATGGAGGCTGCGTTCATGGGTTAATTTGCTATGGTTTTTTTTAAAAAGAGATTGATTCGTCCAAATTTTATAGGATAAAATGATTTTATTTTAAAAATCGTCAAATTTTTATAAAAACTAGATAAAATACTTAGAAATTTGAATATTTTTACAAAAATATCCCCAAACATTTATAGTTGACATATGAAAGATTAGTTGACATATAAAAGATTAGTAAGATTCACCAAGATTTCTACATTTTAAAATAAATTTCTATCCTTAAAATCATCTTTGGTTGCCACTAATCCGTAAATAAAATACATAGTTGAAGATTGCCAATCTATGAATATAATTGTCCATATAGTTTTAGTTATTGTTTTTGGATAAGATTTATATCATATAGGTTGCAACATATGTGATATATCATATAGATTGCAAACATATATCATATATCTTGCAATTTATCCAAAATACAATTAAAAATTGGAATTTTAGATTTCATGGTTAAGATTGTATCTAAGGGATGCTTTGGGGTTTTTAAGGACACTGATAATATATATATATATATATATATGAATATATATAATTAACTTTATGAACAATATGAATAATAATTCATACTATTTATAACTTTATCTTCACAAAAAAACTACTACATTAATAAATTTTTAGTGTATATGCTCTTTCATATAAACAAATATAAATTCACCCGGATCAGGTGCCACTTGGTGTGATCAAGGACTCTAGGGAGGATGTGGTGGCAACATGTCCTCTCTCATCCGACATGTCAATCCCACAAGAGGGTGATCATGTTAGACACAGGGTCATTCACTTCGCGGTATAGGAGCAGCAGGGAAAAGATCGACAAACTGATATTCGGATACCACAGAGTGAAGTTGGCTTTCATGACTGATAATGGTCCTGGATTCTTTGTACAATTCATTTGTGCTGCTATGTTGATCATTGTTTGGTTAAGTATGGCGCAAATTTGCCCTATGGCTCACTCTAACTTTTTTTGATGGATTATGTTTGACATCTGGTTTATGCCTAAAGCGATCTTTGTGTTTTCCCGAGTTCATTCCTGGCCCTTTTTTGTCTTTCCCCCTTATGTTTACATGGCTCTGCATGCCCCCTGAGCGAGAAAGACCCCAGTCCGCCAAACTCGTGCAGCCATGGCAGCGGTGGAAGTGACAAAGTTCTTATGTTGTCTTTGTCCCTCGAGGAGTTCAGGCTGCAATGTCAGCTCTGGAAGAGGATGCGAAGATTATACAGGTTTCCCAATAGGATGAAGAGGTCGAGGCGCAGGTGGGAGATATCATTCCGGATGTGGCATTCAAAGCCAACACCTCCTCACCTACTTCTTAGGTGCCTCATTTCCACTTGTAAAGCTAAGTTTTATTCCACTTAATCAATGAGAAGATACAAATATATATAAAGTCATATGGTTGAGGAACGGTTTATGTCATTTCCAAACAGTTGAAAAAACTAATCACCATTACCAACTAATTATTCTAAATCTCCATTATTTTAACTCTAATCTTTAATGGAGAAAGGATTTACATCCACACCTAACATCTCTAATAGTTCAAATTTGATCTTCCCAAGAGGCTTAGTGAAAATATCAGCAACATTTTCACTAGTGTTACAATACATTAAAGAAATGTCATTAGACTACATCTTTTCTCAAACAAAATGGAATTGAGTATCAACACGTTTTGTCCTTGAATGATAAACTGGATTATTTTCCAACTTGATTGAGCTTTGGTTATCACATTTTATTATCGTAGCTTTCTTTTGTTCTCCTCCAACATCTTGAAGTAGTCTTCTCAACCAAACAGCTTCACAAGTTGCAGCACACAACGCTTCATATTTTGCTTCAGTGGATGACAAAAATACAATAGGTTGTTTCTTACTGCTCCATGAAAAAATCCTGGATCCAATGCCAAAATCATAACTTGTAGTATATCTTCGATCATCCAGATTGCCAGCCCAATCTAAATCTGAGTAACCTATCAGCTCAACATCGAATGAATATGTATACTTAATACCATAATCAAGTGTTCCTTTTAGATACTGAGTACCCCTTTCGCTACATTCCAATGGATTTCTAGAGGTTTAGCCATAAACTGACTTAACACGCTAACAGAGTATGTTATGTTAGGTCTGGTTGTAGTGAGATAGTTCAGGCTTCCCACCATCTATCTATAAATTGTATCATTTACCTCCTTCAAACCATCATCGCAGTAAAGTTTTGTGTTCTGTTGTATTGGAACTAAAGAAACTTTACACTAATCCATTTAAAACCTCTTAAGTACTTCTCTGACATATTTTCCTTGAGATACAAAGGTTTGACCAACATTTCTCCAGACTTCAAGACCGAGATAGTAATGCAACTCACTGAGATCTTTCATTTCAAATACCTGTTCCATTTGCTTCTTGATTACACTAATCAATTTTTTTGAATTTCCTGTAATAATTAAATCATCAACATATAAGGAAATCAATACAATGTGCCCCTTTTCATCAAACTTGATATACAGATTTGGATCACTTTTGCTCCTCATAAAACATTGTTGAAGAAAGAATGAATCTATCTTCTCATACCATGACCTAGGTGCATGTTTCAGTCCATATAATGTTTTCTTTAATTTACATACTAAATGTTCCTCGCCACTTTTCGCAAAACCCTCTAGTTGAGTAAGGCAAACCTCCTCCTTTAACTGACCATTCAGAAAAGAAGACTTTACATCTAATTGGTGAAGCTTCCAATGGTGTTTTGTAGCTAGTGCAATTAACATTCTTATAGTGTTTAATTTAGCACTAGTGCAAATGTTTCTGCATAATTAATGCCCTCTTCCTGTGAATACCCTTTTTCCACCAAACTAGATTTATGTTTATCTATACTACCATCTGCTTTGAATTTAGGTTTGTATATCCATATACAACCTATGGGCTTTTTATCTTTAGGCAATTCAATCAATTCCCAAGTTTTGTTTTTCATTATAAAGTCATATTCTTCCTCCATTGCTTATCTCCACTCTTCATGTTCATTAGCTTCTTTAAAACTCATGGGTTCTTTGACATTTGAAATATTACTCATTACGGCATAATCTTTATATTTTTTAGGTGGACGAACCTGTCGTGAAGATCTTCTCAATTTGTTGGTGACTTCTTCTTCTTCGGTTTGTGAAGATTCTTCTTCACTGCTAGATGTATCCATGTCACTTGGTGCCTTTTCCTATTGTTGTTGTTGCTTCTCTTCTTTGACCTCCTCCTCTTCAAGAAGTACCTGCCACCCTTCATGACTGTTGTCTTCATTGTTTCCTTCTGCATGTTCATGGAAGATTACATCTCTACTTGCAAACACTTTGTGAATAGATGGATCAAACAGTTTATATTCTTTAAATTCTGAACAATACCCTATAAAAATACATTTGATAGCTTTAGCATCAAGGTTCTTCTTGTTCTCCTTTGGAATGTGTGCAAAAGCCTTACACCCAAATATCCTCAAATTATTAACTGTTGGTTTAGAATCAAACAGGGCTTTGAAAGGAGTCTTATGATCAAGACACCTTGTTGGACTTTTATTATTTAAGTAAACAACAGTGCTAATGGCCTCAGCCCAAAAAGCATTTGATAGATTCTTACCTTTCATCATACTTCGTGCACACTCCACCAGAGTTCTATTTTTCCTTTCTGCGACTTTGTTCTGCTATGGAGTGTGGGGTAATGTAAATTGTTGTACTATTCCATGATCTTTGCAGTACTTGATGAAGTTCCCCCATCTGTAATGTCCCCATTGATCTGAGCGAAGGATTTTGATGGGTTTTCCTATTTGCTTCTCCACCATGTTTTTAAATTCCTTGAAGTATTAAAAAACATCACTCTTTTTTTTGAGGAAATAAACCCATGTGTATCTTGTGCAGTCATCAATAAACAATAAGAAATAATAAGCACCTCCTAGCGACCTTGTCTGCATTGGTCCACAAACATCAGTGTGCACAAGTTCTAATAGATCTCTTTTTCTCCTATGAGTATTAGAGGGGAATTCATCTATGTGCATCTTTCCTAATGCACAACATTCACAATCAGCGTACTCATTATTCAACATAGAGAGACCTTCAACCATACTTTTTTTTTGTAATAACAACAAATCATGATAATTAATGTGACCATACCTTTGGTGCCAAAGAGTTTTTGTATTCATAGTGACAGAAGTTAAAGCTTGATGATCCTTTCTAGTGACATCAAGTTTGTATAGGCCTCCAACTCTTACTCCTGAAGCAATAGTGCTATAATGATCCTACAAGTCCTTCACTATACAATGTGTCTTGAAGAATTCGACCTTAAAATCCTAATCTGTAATGGTGGACACGGAAATCAAGGTTTTATTTATCCCGGGGACATACACAACATTGCGAATGTGTCTGATAGTACCATTCGGAAGTGTTACTGGAATATCTCCATATCCCTTGATTTGATAAGAGTGATTATCTCCAAGATAAATATGGGCACCATTATATGTTTCTTTAAAATTTGTATACCAATTCTTATTACATGTCATGTGAATTGAAGCGCCATAATCAACAAACCAAGCATCAACATCATCAATTTCAACAGACAACATAGCATTTGACACAAACAATTTGAGATCTTTTGGTTCAATATTCAGGTTTTCTTCTGCAAAGTTTCCTAAATGTTTTCTATTTTTATGGCTAGCCTCATCATCGTTTTTCTTCTTATAACATCCTCTGGCAATATGCCCAGTCCTACCAAAATAAAAGCACTTAGGTTCATTTCTATTCGATGGCATACCTTGATTTGGCTTTGAAAATGACTTCTTCTGAAATGAACTTCCTCCTCTGCGTCTTTCTCATGGTTTCCCTTTAGGGAGTTTCTTCTTTGTCCATAGTGCTAAGTCTGAATTGTGAGGCTTCATATTCACGCGTCTTTCTTCCTCTTGCAACAATATACCTATCAATTCCTAAAAAGTAGGAGATTTCTCCCTCGCTACAAGGCCTGTTATAAACAGTTGATTGTCCTCTAGCATTCTATTTAGGGCAATTGTGACAGGGTCGATGTTTGACACTTTTTCTTCTATATCTCCCAATTTATCTTTCATTTCTTTAATTCGTCCAAGAAAAGTACTCACAGATTCATTTGTATCCATCTTAATACTTAGCAATTTACTCTTTCATAAAAAATGTGATTCGTATTATTAGTTTGATAAAGATCTTTAAGTGCTTGCCACGTTTCACTAGAAGTCTTAGCGTCTCTAATATGCGGAATTATGTTATCTTTAACAGACATTCTCAACAATACCTTGGCTTTGTTCTCTCGTGTATCCCAATCTAGGATTGTTGTCAGCCGCATCGAGTCGCGCTTCATCTCCTTTCGCGATCATCCATACACCATAACCTTCCATCAAAGTTTGCATCTTGAATTTCCAATTGATGAAATTTGATCCATCCAATTTATTAGCTTCATTGAGGTACGTTTCTGCCAGGGGATCCGCCATCTCCACAAACTTCTTATATGTTGTTTCAACTACTTTATTCGATAATTTTATTGATGGGTAGAGAAAAAAACAATAAATGATTGAATAAATGCTTCTATTTAATCTTCACAACAATCCAAAAAATGATGACAGTGACGCTCCTCCAGCAGTGATAATCCAATGGAGTAGACCACTCATACAAAGCGTAGACCAAGAGAGTTTTCCCAACAGATCTTGGAGGATAGCCGTGAAAGGTCGCCATCTACCACTTCTCCTCCCGATCTATGCATAACTTTAGTGTAAAATTCGTGGGAGAGGTCACGAATCCTCAGCACTCCATATATCTCAGCGCACAGATCCGCAATGCTCCATATATCTCAGCGAGTATTTGATCCCATGATCCTTAGCGCTCCAGCGATCTCCTTCACGCACAGTCACGGATGTCCTCTCGCGCCTTGAGCAACAACGATCTTTCTCGAGGCAGGGAACTCTCCACACAGCCTCCAATCTTTCTTCAGGCAGCGGACTCTCCACGCAGCCTCCGATCTTTCTTCAGGCAACGAAATCTCCACGTAACCTCTCCAAGATCTTTCTTTCTCCAGGCAGCAGACTCAACAGCGATATCCTCTAGCCAGCGATCTCCTCTAGGCAGCGGACTCTCCATGCGACCTCTCCACGATCTTATATGTGAGCAGGCTCACATATATGTGAGCCTGCTCACATATACTTACATATATGTGAGCCAGGCTCACATATATGTGAGCTTACTTTCTTTTTCTAGGCAGTGGACTCAACAACGATATCCTCCACAATTTGTCTCTCAGACAGTTTGGCTCACATATATGTGAACCTGCTTTCTTTCTCTAGGCAGTGGACTCAACAACGATATCCTCCACAATTTGCCTCTCAGACAGTTTGCCTCTCTCCTCCCTCAGGCTGTTAATAAATGAGAAACCAGAATGGACTCCCAACACTTGGAGACGGGAAGCAAAGTTGAGTTTTATTCCAATTAATCAATGAGAAGATACAAATATATATAATGTCATATGATTGAGGAACGGTTTATGATGAGTTATAAACAATTGAAAAAAATAATCACCTTTACCAACTAATTATTCTAAATCTCCATTATTCTAACTACATCTTTACACATTTTCTTAATAAGTGAATAGAAAATACTTAAAAAAATATTTAAATAAATATAAATTCAAATGATATAAACTCTAATGATTTTGTAAAACAAGACAAAGAAAAAATGGATTAAAAACATAAAATTCATTTTAAACAAATTTGTAATTATTATTTTCCCTAATCTATTTAATAAGCTCGGAACTCACACAAAATTACATTTACATAAATTGAAGTTTTAATTGTAAATTTTTACCTTCAAATATTTGAGGTCGTGTTATTTATAGGGGTTGAAATATTTATTCACCCCCTTTTTTTAACATCAAAGTGACAAGCTTTTTACTTCGAAATTTATAAGGTACATAGTTCTCAACAAGAAACCTGTCATGTCAATGTTGTGAGCATAATTTATTAAAATACATGATATCCAAAAAGGTGGAGCAAACAGAGTACGTGGAACAATGAATGTAGGCAAACGGATTCGACAATATGAAGAAATGGGAAAACTACAAAAGTAATCCGAAGAATTTAAAGACCAAATGATAAACACCATGTGAAAATTTTTAAGAGAGATTATCTAAGACGTGGAAAGTGAGCTAATTTGAGAATCTAAGGAGAAAAAACAATATAGAAAATGGAAAGTGAACTTATTTGAGAATGGTGCAGAGTTTCAAATTACAACTTTCACATACAGAATTTTGATAAAATGAGAAGCAAAGAATACAGAGAAAGAGTAGAGCAGAAAATAGTATTCAGTGTATTGAGTAAATGAGGAAAAGAATACATTAAAAAAAGGGAAAATAGTTGAGTTAAATAGACTCAAAAAAATAGTTGAGCAAATCAAAAACATCAAGAAACGATAGTACAGTTGGCCAGGATAACTGGCAGTGTACAATCAGACTGTTGAGGTTACATTATATTTAACACTCCATCTTAAACTCAACAGTTACAAAAATCAGTACTGATAATGCCCAAGTGTTGTCTCTGAAAATCAAAAATGGATTTTCCCAGTGGCTTTGTGAAAACATCTGCGAGTTGATCTCGAGAACCACATAATTGAAGTGTTGTGTCACCATTATTGACGATCTCGTGAATAAAGTGAAAGCGAGTGTCAATATGCTTGTTTTTCTTGTGAAACACATGATTTTGGGATAGAGCAATTGTTGAGGTGTTGTCACAGAAGATAGGAGTTGGCTCATTTTTTGTATGTGACATATCATTCAATATTCCTCTCAGCCACACAGCTTGACAGGAAGATGAGTTAGTAGCGACATACTCTACCTCTGCAGAAGATATTGATACAATGGGTTGCTTCTTTGATGCCCATGAAATTAGGTTCGTGCCCAGGTGAAAAGCATGTCCTGAGGTGCTTTTCCTATCATCTAGGTTGCCTGCAAAATCACTGTCTGTGTAACCAGAGAGATGATTATCATTAGACTGAGTGTACCATAAGCCAAAATTGAGAGTTCCTGCAACATATCTCAAAATCCTTTTCGCCATCTTCCAGTGAGAATCTTTGGGGGATTCCATAAACTTGGAAACAAGGTTGGCTACATACATAATATTAGGCCTAGTTGTTGTAAGATACAACAAACATCCTACTAAAATTGTGTACAAGGTAGGGTCCACTGTAGGGCCTTCATCTTTCTTGCTCAATTTTGTGCCTAGGGGTATAGGAGTTTCTGTTGTATTGCAGTCTTCCATGCGGAATCTTTTGATGATGTCTGCTGCATACTTTTGTTGATAGACAAAAAAGCCTTTGGTTGATTGATCAACCTCAATTCCCAGAAAACATTTCATTATGCCAAGATCTGTCATTTCAAACTCAGACTACATGGCATGTTTAAAGCTGGTTAACTCAAGATTTCCAGTATATATCATGTCATCAACATATAAACATACAATCAGAATTTTACCGTGTTGATCAGTTTTGGTGTAAAGAGTTGGCTCATTTTGGCTTCTGTTGAACCAACTTTTGATCAGGTAAGTGTCAATTCTGTTGTACCAAGCTCTTGGAGCTTTTTTTAAGCCATCTTTCTTCAACCGATACACTTTCGCAGGCTACGCTTGGACTTCAAACCCAGGTGGCTGGTCGACATAAACTGCTTCTTCTAAGAAACCATTCAAGAAAGCTAACTTGACATCCATCTGGTATACTTTCCATTTGTGTTGAGCTGCTATAGCTAAGATATTCCTTACAGTGTCTAATCTTGCTACTGGAGAAAAAGTTTCACCATAATCAGTACCTGGTTGTTGTGAGAATCCTTTGGCAACAAGTCTTGCCTTGTGTTTTTCAATCTGGCCCTTTTCATTGAGTTTAGTTTTGTAAACCTACTTGACACCAATACTCTTCTTATGTTTGGGCAGATCAACAAGATCCCATGTCTTGTTCTTCTCAATGGATTTAATCTCTTGGTTCATGGCTTGAACCCAATGTGGCTCCTTAGCTACTTCTTTAAAAGATGTAGGTTGACATGACATTAATGCAAAAAGATTGTGTTGTTCAATGTCACCCAACTGCTGATGGATTTCTCTCAAACTTCGAGTTCTCTGATTTGGAAGATCAGAGGATGAGTCTCTATTGGAAGTTGAGTTATCCTGAGAGTTTTCAAATTGGCCTTGTACCTGCAGTCTTGGAAGAGCGAGTTGAGGTATTGGTTGTCCTGAATCCTCTTCATTTTCAGGACTGGGCAACAATGGATTTTGACTACCCATTTGTTGATTTTCAGATTCATTCCGGAGTTGATTTTCCAGAAATTTTACATCTCTGCTGAGAATTAGTTTCCTTGAGATTGGATTGTAAAGCATGTAAGCTTTTGATGTTTCACTGTATCTAGTAAAGATACATTTCTCACTTCTGTCATCCAGTTTCTTCCTTAATTCGGAAGGTATGTGAGCGTATGCTATGCATCCAAATGTCCTTAGATGAGTAACATTTAGCTTTGTCCCACTCCATGCTTCTTGAGAGACTTTCATCTTGAGACTAGTGGTTGGAGATCTATTCAAGAGATAGACTGAGCATGCTACTGCTTCAGCCCAAAAAGTATTTGACAGACATTTCTCTTTGAGTAGACTTCTTGCCATGTTCATAATTGTCTAATTTTTCCTTTTAGCCACTCCATTCTGTTGTGGAGTATACATGGTTGTAGTTTGCATGATGATGCCTTGTGATTTTTAGAAATTTGCAAATTCTTTGGAGTTGTATTCTCCTCCTCCATCTGACCTGATTGCTTTTACATATTTGCCACTCTGTTTTTCAACTTCATCATTGAATTCTTTGAATTTTGCAAAAGTTTCAGACTTGTGTCTGAGAAAATAGATCCATATTTTCCTGCTAAAGTCATCAATAAACGTTAGAGAATAAAAGATACCACCTATTGACTCTGTTTGCATTGGTCCACATAGGTCAATGTGAACAAGTTCGAGATGTTGTTTGGCTTGAGTGGAGGACTATGGAAAACTAGTTCTCTTATGTTTTCCACATATGCAAGACTCACATGGGGGATTTTTCTCTTTGAAGATAGGGAGACATTTGACCATGGAGTTATTTTGTAGAAGACTTAGACTCTGAAAGGGTAGATGTCCAAATCTTGTATGCCAAACCATAGTTTCATTGGGGGTGGATGCACTTTGTGCATATGTTTGGATAAGATTTGTAGTTCTGAGGGTCAAGGGAAACCTCCTCTTCTGAGTCATGTGGATTTCAAATATCAATTTTTTGCTAGGCGTTTTATCATATATCATGCATGAGGTTCCCTCAAAAAGTACCTTATAGCCATGTTCAATGAGTTGTCCTACACTTAACAGATTATGTTTCAAATCTGGAACATGATAGACATTGTTTATGTATTTCTTTACATGTTGTTTAGTAAGAATAGGTACAGTTCCTTTTCCTTGAACTTTGACTAAGGAATCATTTCCAAGTGTAATATCATAGGAAATTGAAGAATCAATGCAGAAAGTAAATATTTATTACCTGTCATGTGATTGTTGCATCCATTGTCCAATGACTAGATATCTTTATGATGTTCTTGAGTCTTGTGGCATGAGAGAAACATACCTTCTGAGGTTTCTCCTTCATGATGTGAGATATGTGCTCTGCCTGAGGGTTGATCTGCTTGCTTCTTCATGTATTCAAATTCATAGTGCCCATACTTTTTTCAGTAATAGCATTGTATGCTTGACTTGTCATTTGGTCTTCTCCCTCTGCCTCTTTGAGGCTGGAAATTCTGATTATGGTTATGTTGTTTGTTGCCTTGGAAATTCTAATTCGGATTTTGTTGTCTATGACCTCCACTTGAGTGAGGGTGACTTGGACTGCTCCCTCTTCCTTGGTGACCTTTGCCTCTTCCTCTGTCTCTCCCTCTATTGAAAGAGAATTGAGTTTTGAAGGCATTGGCAATTGACTCATCTGTGAGATGCAGTTTGGTCTCATGTGTCAATAGGGAGCACATTAATTCATCTGTTGAAAAAATTGACACATCCTTGGATTCAAGGATTGTGATAATGACCATTTCGAATTTCTTTGGTAAAATTTTGAGGACTTTCTCAACAATGTGTTGATCAGGGATGGCTTCACCAATCAATCTGATCTGGTTCACGATTCCAATGACTCTGGTCATAAACTGATCAACATTTTCAGACTCTATCATCCTTAAAGTCTCGAATTGAGTCTGCAAGGTCTGTAGCTTGACTGTTTCGACCCTGTCATTTCCTTGGTAGGTTGATTTAAGGATGTCCCAGGCATGTTTTGAAGTAACAATGCCTGTGATTTTTTAGAAAATCAAGTCATCCACTGAATTTTGAATCCAGAATTTGGCTTTATTCTCTCTGTTCCTCTGTGTTTCCTGAGTAGTTCTCTGTTGGTTGGTCATGGAAGCAAGGTCTACTGGATATGGTTCCACATATCCAAGATCCACTGGATCCCAGCACTCTTGTGCTTGCAAGAAGGATCTCATTCGAAGAGAGCAAAACTCATAATTCTTTCCAAGAAGAATCGATCCTTGAGTTGGTCCTAAATTGCTAGACGTGGCCATCTTTAAAATAATTTAACACAATAGAAAAAAAATTGTTAGAAAATTTTGTGTTTACCTATTTCCTGCACTAAAATCGGGTCTTCAAATTTCTTGAAGTGACTTCAGACCAAAATACACGGTGTAGACTACTTCTTTGACTTCAATCTGGCTGGATCTGACTATCCGAGCAAAAGATCTACTGATTCAGGGCTCTGAGCTCTGTTATTTTGTAACTGTAGCAATTGTAATGGTAGAATCGGTCCAAATGTGAACTCAGCCCCGCGTGAATAAACACTGAGCATGAGCTCCTTCCTCATGTGACCACTGGGCTAGCTCACAAAGAGTGTGTCACATTTCGCGACCTCAAGAGTATAGGTGTGTGAGCCACTCCTGACTCTCCAACTCCCGAACTTCGAAAGGGGCTTAACGAGCCCTCAGCTCCTCTCGTATCATTCCTCCACACGACCACGATCCACTTTTTGGTATTTAACAGTTAGCGAAGTTGCGATGCAACTACAACCTTTCCTCCTTGGAATATCGATATATGAAACTCCGATCTATCCTCTGTTGCGGATCGACGGTACAGATCCTCCTATGATATGACGATCCATATCCTTTTGGGATCTCACAAATCGATATTTCACGACCCTTGAACTCTCATCACAATGTTCTCCAAACCCCGAACTCCGAAATGCCGAAATTTTGGAGCCTTCCAAATCAACGGTTCACAGTTCTCCTGATCTGACGACTCAGATCACATCAGAATTTCATGTATCGCGAGTTCACTGAACTCTCACCTCTGATTTCCTGGTAGTCGAAATCCTGATAGCGCTGGATCGATGATCCAGATCTTTTTTCGATCAACGACTGCGATTATTTCATGATTTCGCGTATCGCATGTTCTTGAAACTCTGTTGGTTGACTCCTTCGAGTCGCGAGTCAACGAAGTGATGAACGCTCACCATGCATCCCTTCCAATGGACGGTTCAGGTGATGTCGAGATTTTGCGAGTTGTGAGCTCCAAGTCACGAGCTCCTTCACATTGCCAACTTCTGAAATGATGATATTTCGGGGCATACAGATCGGATGGTTTTCTTTTCTCTTGATCTAATGGTCCAGATCTCATCTGTATTTCGCGTTTCGCGAATTCTCATTGGCATGTTCTCTAACCTTTACTCCCTGCGAGTTAGAAAAATGTCGAGATCAAGCCACGTTTCCTCCTTGATGGATGGTCCCAATTATTTTGGGATTTCGCGACTTTGCAAGTCGACTTTTCTCATGTGCGCTCCTAAGGACTAAGCCTCATGCACTTTCTCCCAGATCCGACGACTATCGGTACTCTGCGCTAAATCTGACAGTTGAAACTCTTTTTCCTTTTCTATGCACTCCTCATCCTTTCTAAACTCGATCGATGGCTCATATATGTTCGCAGGACCGATCTTACGATTGCATCTACTTGTCCTTTGCTTCTTTAGCTTGTCCTTTGGCATTCTTTGCAGAATGCTCTCCGTAAGAAGGAATTTCATGAATTATTTGAAGAACTTACCAAGTTTTGCTCTTCTCCAGCTCTGTTTCCTCAATTTTTTACGAATTTCACTATTCTTTGCCTTCTACGACTCTATGTCCTCAATATTTTGAGCGTATGGCACTATGCATCCTCATGTTTGTTTTCTGCAACAATCTTTTGAGCGGATGGCGGACTACGCGTTGTTCTCCAAGCTCTGTGAAGAATCTTACATCCTGAGCTCTCGTTGACAATTTATGTTCTTCGCTACTTAGGATCGGGATGCTCTCCAGACTGTGTGAAGAGACTTATGTCTACAGCTCTGATACCATGATAAAATGAGAAGCAGAGAATACAGAGAAAGAGCAGAGCAGAAAATAGTATTCAGTATATTAAGTATATGAGGAAAAGAGTACATTAAGAAAAGGAAAAATAACTGAGCTAAATAGGCTCAAGCTAATCAAGAACATCAAGAAACGATAGTACAGCTAGCCAGGACAGCTGGCAGTGTACAGTCAAACTGTTGAGGTTACATTATATTTAAAAAATCTAAGGAGAAAAAAGGATATAGAAAATGAACTCACTATAAATGCATGCGCCATGGGCAAAAATATGGTTTTTAAACAATGCCATAACGTGAAAAAAGTGTCACTGTATCAACACCATGGATGCATGTGAAGAATGTTCTCGTTCAAAGGAAATATATTGCATGTACGTTGAAATTAAGGAGAAGAATTTTGGGATTTTTTTTAGAATGATTAACTTAGGCAGAATGAGAGATCGTGGGGCAATTAAGGGATGAGAGATCGTGGAGCAATTAAGGGATGAGTTGGCAAGTTAGTTAATATTGCCACAACTCCAAAGAGGTTATATGGGTTGCACATAGGTGACAGAAGGGCGCTAGACTCACTGATCTAGTGGATTAGAGACAAAAGTGACATAGCATAGGAGTGAAGAAGGAAAGAAAAAGGAGAAGCAACTACACATAGAGGGGTTGGTGACTTAGTTCTCCAGGTTCAAAATTGGAAGAGTCCAGGTCTACTCCAGAGAAGAGAAATGAGTCTGGCTAGTTTTTGCATGATCCTTGTTGTGAATCTGGTTTTATATGTGCCTGGGATAAGTTTGGTAAGAAGTATCTAATAGAGTTAGTACAGTACCAAGGGCATATTTTGATAGAAAGTCCATGGTGCCTTGTAATGCACTATTGCATGCATGCAACTATTTAAGTGAAAATAATATAAGTTGTTATTGTTCCTATAAATTATTTTGTTAATTATGTGTTCAATGGACATATATGGTAATGTTACATGTTGTTAATCTATTAATGCATTGTAATGGAATGTTTGAATGTCAACTTGAGTGTAGTTTAACTTGACGGGATTGATATGTCGACTCATTTTTCTCAACTCTCCACGAACTCTAGGTCATCAAGCCCTAGCTTTAAGAAGGATGATTGCGGGTGATTCAACAAAGATAAGAGTGGAATTTCAAGTAAAATATATAATCCTTATTTTGAGTAATTTATTTTTAACAATTTTATTGTTTGTTGTAGAATTTTTTCGAAATAATTTGTGTAAATAATTTTGAAATGTCCAATGTTTTGAGTGGACACTCCACCCATCATTATCATTAGGGACAAGTGAAGGTAAGTGATTAGAAAAGAATATGCCAAAGAATAGATATAAAGGATTAAAATGAGGAAATAACCCTTGGAAAAGGATCATTGTGAATAAAATTTAAATTTAAATTAACTAATTACCATTGGTAATGCTATAATTAAAACCCTTAAGCCACTATTTAAAATTACTAAGGACAAATATGACCCTATGCTTGGCCTAGGAGTCTACCAAATTCCTTGGTCCTGTGGCAAATCACACATACGCCAAACCAACATATCCTTTAAAGATTGAATCAAAGAACACATAGTTGACACAAACCAAGTTTGGATGAGCAA
Organism: Picea mariana; assembly: GCA_032191745.1. Classification (NCBI taxonomy): domain Eukaryota; kingdom Viridiplantae; phylum Streptophyta; class Pinopsida; order Pinales; family Pinaceae; genus Picea; species Picea mariana. The sequence continues at coordinate 110,275 of JASDQU010436946.1, forward strand.
GTAACTATTGCTAAACACTCATTCAATTCAAATCTTATTTGCTTTGACCAAACCAAAGTTCGGGCTTCAACATCCTATCACTCCTCTCTTATCATTCAAGAAGGAATCAGATAGAAAAACACCCCAATAACATCAATGGAGAAAATGGCTCCAAACTTAACAAGTCATCAAAACTTCTCATTCAATACCTAAATCATTAAATCTCTTTTTATTATTTATTTGTTAATTTTTTTAATTTATTTTAATATATTTGTATACTAGTGACAATCCTTTGAGTTTGTTATTTCTCAATTAACTCTTGAATAATACTTAAATCATTAAGTCTCCTTTTATTCTTTGTTTGTTAATTTTGTTAATTTATTTTAATATATTTTTATACTATCCTTAAGTGCCAATCCTTTGAGTTTGTTATTTCTCAATTAACTCTTGTCAATCCTTTGAGTTTGTTATTTCTCAATTAACTCTTGAGAAGTCTGGTCTCTCTTTATAATGGCTAATTATTATTTTAATCTTTTTCCATTCTAACTTGTATGTATTTGTTTATTACTTGATTATCATTATTTGGGTTATCATTTTATGATTTAATCTAGTTTACTTCTAATATCATATTGCTTAAATTTTCTTTAATTTGTATTTATTTTTTCTCGTTCTTTTCTCATTGATCATTTATTATTTTATTTTATTTTTAAGTCATAAATTGTTGTATTTAGTTAATTTAAATTTTTATTTTATGGTGGAGTGTTTACTTAAAAAGTTTAACGTTTTGAATTCTATAAAGCTTTACAACAATTATGACCTAACAGCATGGATCAAAGTTCCATGCATTTCAGAACCTTACCCCAAAGATAAAAAAGCAAAGTGTCACTACATCAACAACATGAATGCATGTGAAGAATATTTTCATTCAAATTGAATTGACTTTGATAGATTAAGAAGTATTTTTCAACATGTTTTATGATTTGAATTTATATAATCAAAATTTATTACATTATAATTATAATTGGAAAAAATAATATATAATTAAAATGGATTCAAACCTTATAATATTTAAATAATTTGAATTATCTCAAATCATTTAATAACAATTTAAATTTTTATTTTATGTTTTTAATAATCTAAGATTTTTTTAAAATTTTGAAATAATGATTAAATTTTGAATTAAGAATTGAAAATGACATCATTTTTTTTTTAGAGAAAGAAAAAAACTTTATATTCCAAAAATTAATATACATATTTCAGCCTTTTAAAATGATTGTCGAATGCTTCTCATACTATTTAGAACAAAAGAGTTTGTTAACTACATGTCTAAACTTAACATCTCAACTACAAATCTCTGGAACCATTACATTCTACATTCTATCTAGTTGTACTTTAAACACCAAAAAAGTGACTATCTCATAAACGAATTTTTCTTTCTTTCAAAATTACACTTTATAATACATACTAAAAAAGATGTATAGACAATTGATTAAGGGAGGAAAGACATTTCCTCACACAATTGGCYAGCATAATATTCCTGAGAAATAAGGCRYCATCATCCAATAACATAGCTTCTTTAAAAAGCTCATTAGTTTTTGAATTTAGCTCCCTGTAAATATGGGAACAAGAAGACCACTCGAGATCAACAATGAAGGATCGAATATGTCACATCAAAGACTAGAAATGCACCACTTGTAACTACACATTTCCTTTCACCTAATCTATAGCCACCTTAGAGTCGCCTTTAATTTGAATTTTCCTCAAATTTAAAATTTTCACCAGGAAAAGAAACACCCACAATGCGGATAATTCAGTTTTTGTATTTGAGCCCCGACCAGGAGAATATTTGACCTCAAACAAATACTCTTCTGAGATGTGTAATAACACTCCCACCCCGCACTAGGGGGATGCCCTTGGCTAGCACCATCGAAAAATCCCCAAGGGATACCATCTAGCAAAACAAGCATAAGGGGATTATATTGCTTGGGATTTTTAGGCTATGATTGACGGCATCATTTCCTCCACTAGAATACACCCTAGATTCATGCTAAAATCATTATAAAATGACCTAGAGGGAGGACACAAGAAATCAGCTAGAAGCAAAGACTGCTTGCATGTGAAAAGGTTAGAGTGGGAGCTCTGATAGATGATCCATCTACCTGGATATTTTCTCCAAGAGGGACCAATTTCTTTCAATGGCATGAAGAACTTCATTTTTTTTCACAAAGGAGGGAAGGTCCTCTCTCCCTCAGTAGTGGGATGTTGCAGCACCGACGAGATACTACACAGTTTAACCTAAGGAACTTCTGCACCAACTAGCCACTAACCGACTCCATCATAGCCATAAGAAATGGGAGTCATAGTTGTCAGCCTTCTTCATCAACAAGGGACGAGGGTCAAGTGGGATAATTGAGTCTTCTTCCAGCCAACAAACCACCACAATGGTCAAATTCATCTAGTGAGAGTGGTGATCGAATCTAGTTCTCATTCAAATTCACCTAGTCTAGGAGCACACGGTTTATATCAACCAAGCAATCTTGAAGGATCCAAATTGAATGAGCTCGGTTCCTTAACCACATACTTCTTCATAATCACACAAAAAGATGTTATACTCTGCTAAAATAACATCAGCAATGGCCTGAAAGAAGTCAACATCATCAGCAAAGGAAACCACGGAAGATGTAGCAAAGACATTAAATTCAACTACTCTCTATCTCAAACCAAAAACTGTAATCTTTCTCTCTAAAATTTCTATGAATGTAAGTCACACCCTTCCCCCTGCTCAGGTTGAGCAAGGAATTGAGGAGGGGGGAGATGTTGTAGGGTCTAGTTGGCCCTACTGACTAGACTCGATAGTCAACCAAGTCATATATGTAATTCAATCAACTATCTAAGTCAATCAT
>JASDQU010436946.1:123783-153693 GCA_032191745.1 Picea mariana
ACCAAGCATAAGAAGAATGAAAAGAAAGCAAAGAGAATCGTGTCAGATTCAGTAAAAGATCACTTGATCCCTCATATATCCAAACTACAGACAACAAGGCAAATGTATGAAGCACTCGACAGATTATATGAAAGCAAAGACATTATCCGGAATCTTTCCTTAAGAAATCAGCTTCGTAATATGAAGATGGACAACTCAGAATCTGTCACGTCCTATCTTATGAGAATTTCTCAAATCAGAGATTAGCTTGCATCTATTGGAGATGTCATTAGTGACAAAGAACTTGTAACCACAACCCTAAATGCGTTTCCAACATTTTGGATCCATTTTGTACAAGGAGTGTGTGCAAGAAGCAAGTTACCCAAGTTTGATAAGTTATAGGCAGATTGCACACACGAAGAATCTAGACTTGCGGACCAACATAAGAGATTAATTGTGGACGAAGAGGAAGCTCTTATAGTTCAAAAGAACATAAGAAGTTTGTTTAGGAAGAACAATAAAGAAGCTAACTCCGTAAGAGTTCCATATAAGAAGAAAGATGTTTCAAAGATTAGATGCTACAACTGTCAAAAGTTGGGACACTTTTCCTATGACTATCTGCAAGGAAAAGGGAAAAGAAAGTATCAAGCACATGTGGCAGAGGAAGAGGAATCTCCTCCCTCAAAGAAATCTTTAGTACAAATTAACGATTATGTACTTTAAGTTGAAGATAGTTTATCTAAATAAAGATAGCAAATGGTGGAGTCCGTGGAGCCTCTCCACACAAAAACAAAAGATAAGTATTCATGTTTATTGTTAGTATCTTGTTTACTTTAATACCTTGTCATTACAAGTTAGTTTTTTGTGAGAATGTTAATTAACCTCGTTTTATTTCAGTGTCTATGCAGACTTGTGAAGGAATTATCAAAGAAGAGGATGAAGAAAGAGATAAAATATTTATTTTAGCTATGATCACTCATGAGAGTGACAAAGAAAGCATATTGTAAGTAAGTTTACAAGTATCGGAAGAAAGAAATTATGCTGTGACTTGTAGACAACATGAGAAGGACGTATGATATGGTGACAATCAGTAAAGACCAAACAATATCCAGTATTTATATAGGAGCAGGAGGCTCCTAAAGATGCAGAATAGAAATATTCAAGATGAAGAGAAATATGGATACTCAAATATAGTGGATGAGATGCAAGTAACTACAGGTTGCTCCAGTACCATTCTTATAGATGCAGAGGGAGAAGGTTGATCCAGTATGAAGATAGAAAGAAAGAAATATCTGAACTCAAGAAGGCACCCAAGATATTATAGAAGAAAACTTCAAGGATGACGATTAGAAGCTATTAGCTTGGTGCAAGAGTGAGCCATGTCTCTGAGTTCAAAATGAACGATCGTGATTTGATGCTGTTAGAAAAGAAGATGGATGGTGCCCAGATATTTTGATCAAGATGAAAGCTATCCAGTAGATGGATGGTGCCCAGCAGATGGGCAGCATGGTATTATACCATGGAAAGGTTTTGGACCACAAGAGATTTTTTCAAATCCCATAGCTAGACCTTCGTAGAGAAGGAATGAGAAATCCCACAAGTAGACCTTCGTAGAGAAGGGGAATGAGAAATTTTCCAAGGTTGGCCTATGTCCAAGTGTTGAGTTTTGGATACTCTAGGGACATGCTAGAATACCCTTGTAGAGAGGGGTGTGACCACCCTCGTAGAGAGGAATGTGGATTTTCCTCCAAGGGGCAGTGGGCAGATACTCTCCTATGGCTAAGGATTGAGTAGCCTGGAACACAAACCCTGACCATGTGAAATGGTTAGTTGGCTCTTGAGGTTTGTGTTGTGATCCTGCGTGGATCATGGAAAGGGAGTCTAGTCTTTCCCAAGCTAGCATTTTAGCTTCTCTAGTTCATGTGGGATGACTAGGAGTGAAGCTATGGTAGTAGTCCTCCCCAGTGGATGGGTGAGATAGATGACTACAAGAGAAGAGAGAACATAAAAGGAATGGAAAAACTCATAGAATATCTTTTGTGTGAAGAAAAGACATCTTCTGTGTTAAGATAAGATATCTTCTGTGTGAAGATAAGAAAGAAGTAACTTCTGCGTGAAGACAAAAGAAAGAAAGAGTATATTTTGCGCGAAGATAAAGAGAACAAAACTTTTGATGATTTATAGATATGTTAGTCAGTGATCATGATGCCAGATGACCAAGTGGATGCCTCCAGTTATCCAGTTGATGATGTTCCCCAGTTGATGATGTTACCCAGTTGATGATGTTATCCAGTTGATGTTGTTATCCAGTTGATGATGTTGCCCAGTTGATGATGTTATCTAGTGGATGATGCTACCTAGTTGATGTCGGCATCCAGTGACCTGTCAAAAGATAAATAATATCCTTCTTGTTAAGAGGGAGTGTTAAAATATTGTGTAATTGCAAAGAATATTCTTATCCCCTTTTGTGGATAGAGATAAAATATATTTATTATTGATTAGATCAATTCCTTTTTGTGGATTGATCATGTCGGGCATTGCAATTGACCAAATCCCCTTTTGTGGATTTGTCAAACCCTAATTGTAATAGGCTAAATAAGAAGTCCGCCCCAGAATATATTAAAGGTGGTTATAACCACCTAGAAGAAGAAGTCGGCCCTGCCAGTAAAGAGACACTTCCACACATGCCATAATTGTATAAATAAGAGAGGCCAACACTTCATTTAGACACACACTCAACTCACTCATCTAGTGCACAAGTATTGAAGGAAGTTGCAGTTACCAATTGTCGGAAGAAGGAAGAGAAAGAGAGGCGCATCCTTGGGAGAGGAATTTATGTGTTGTTTGGTTCATTATCTTAGCATTGTATTGGCTATCTATATTTAGGAAGTTTTGCTGGGTTTTCTTCCCCTTGAGGGTTTCCCAGGATAAATGCTTGTGTACTCTTGTGATTGTGTTTCTCTTAGTGATCCTGTCTATGCTATTGTTATCTAGTAAATAGAAAGGTAACCTAATAATAGCATAAACTTTAACACGAAATGCCTTTGAATCCATAGGTTATGTTGCAATCATTTGAGAAATGGGCCATAGACTTTGTGGGGCCAATCAACCCACAAGAGAGAAGATCAGGGGCAAGGTACATCATCACCATCACAAAGTATTTGACAAGGTGGGTAGAAGCAACAACCATTACAGACTGCACTACGGAGACTGATGCATGGTTTCTATTCGAGAATGTAATCACAAGGTTTAGATGTCCATGTATATTACTTAGTGATCAAAGTACACACTTTCTGAACAAAAAAATTGCATCATTGAATGAGGAGTTCCAGATTCATCATCGAAAGAGTACCCCATATCACCCTCAGGCCAATGGAATAGTTGAATCTTTTAATAAGATCTTGGAGAATTCCTTAACAAATATTTTTAATGTAGGGAGAGATGATTGGGACTTAAAAGTTCTTGTAGTATTATGGGCTTACAATACTACAAGTAAGGAGCTGACATGGACGACACCTTTAAGATTAGTCTATGGGAAAGAAGGAGTGATGCCAATGGAGTTCATTCTACCTAGCCTGCCCATTGCAACAATCACTAAGATATCAGACACTAGCACAATATAGGAGATAGTAGAAATAGAGGCCACAATCATCAAGGAGGTGGAGGTAGCAAAGGTTGCCTCTCAAAACTTCATTTCGGCATGGAAGAGAAGGAAACAAGCATGAGTGGCTCGGGACTATCCACATGTGAGTGTTAGGGGCCTATTGGATAGGCAACTTTGGAAATATTTTTGCAGTTTTGATACATTTTTTGGGAAAAATCCTAAGTATAGGTAAATTGCATGGAAGAAGAAGGAAATCTAGGGAGTGTGTATTTAAGGTGCATCCATGAGGAATGTGTGTAGAAGGAGGAAAATGCACAGAAGGAAGACGGTGTGTAGACAGAAGAATAAATCCAACAAATGATAAAGCAAGACAAGAATAAATCATGCCAGAAGGATCACAGCCCGACATTCTGGAAATTAAAGAACAACGAAAAAGCAACATGCAGATTGAAAAGAAGAAGAAAGAAGTCGAACAACCAACTAACTAAGTTGGCCATGCAATGTAATGGGGTTTTAGGAGGACTAAGTAGGGTTTTAATCCCTATATTTTGATGTGTAAATATGTAACGGGTTGCGAGGTTAGGGGTTTTGTTCTGTTCCATGTTGCATTCTAGTCTACGAGATGTTTTGAGGAGTTCCTCTATATGACTAGGTTCCAGAGTTCTTGAATGTAACAGTTTGTTGATGAAAAGAATCAATAAAGGAATGCTAAAGAGATGATATTGAATATTGTGTTGTTTGTCTTTTCTATGTTTTCTTATGGATTTTATTTAAATTCATCATAGAATAGATTTGTCTTCTATTTAAATATGGTGCAATGTCCATGACTGTCATAGTAATAAATGTATGCAGTAATCTGCAATATATTGATAATAGGAATATGAATCATAAGTAAGTTAATATTGAATAGAACAGAGTTACGCACACAAAAAAAATAAGAAAGAATGAACCAAGTGTTTACTTCCCATTCCATTACTACTGCAAAAGCATGGTTATCACAGTCTCAATAGATACATTGGTTGAGACTCCATTTGCACAAGCAGTTGATGCCGAAAGGGTCGGTGTCTAGTAGGTTTTGTTGGTCATAGATGAATCGAACCTAGGGTCTTATAACCCATGTGCATCACCACCAGAAAGAAAGAGAGAGAGAGAGAGAGAGATAGAGGGGNGAGAGGGAGATAAAGAAGGGGGTGTAACACCCCCGGCCACACCCAGGCTAGGCCATGATACACTAGAGAACACTTTTTATCTCTCTGTGGAACATATTGTAACATACCCAGCACCCAACTGAGCTATGCCGCATAATTTTTTGAACTGCATGCAATTAAAATATATACACACAGAAGTATTGCAGAACATTATATATAAAACATAAACAAATAAATACATTTCATAAATGCACAGATTCATACTAAAATAACAGTAAACATATACATGCAACATATACAACAAAAGCCCATAAATATAAATACAGTTATAAACACACATAGGATAAACCCATAAAAATAAACTCGTAAATAATAATGCAACATGTGATTTATCACACAATTAGCACGTATCTTGGTAGGAATATCACCAAGTGCATGAAGACCTTCCACAAACCCCCTAGCCTTAGACCACACAAATCATCACTCTCAGGAGTGAGTCGCCCCTGAGATGGGACTAAACTCCACCCGGGTAAAGGGATTCCTAACCAGGCTAATGGCTCATAGACAAAAAGAAAGACTCTGTCACAGGTACCCACTCAAAATAACATCTTACAGTCCCTCATTCCCCACATGCATGTCCCACCCAGGAAGTGTGCCCGTTCTCTGCTCAACAGTCCTTCAGTTGCCCCACTTCCTTTCTAGGCTTCAGCAACAGGCCGGACAGGAAGTCTCTGAGCCCTGTAGCTGCAGTTTAGCACCTTCAGGAAATCAATTCCCAACAATTCTCTCAACCAGAGAGAAATTGCTCATGGGCCTGACAACCCACCTCTTCAATATCGCACAGTCCTGACAACCCACTTCTTCATTCCAGCTCCCAATCTAACCAGATACACAAACATAAAATGGCTATGGATACAGATTCAGGTTTAGTCATGAAGGTACAGAGGATAACTCAATGGGTGTGTGAATGCTCATGGATGATTTTATGGATTACTAAATGATGGCAAGAATGGTCTAAGTCCCAACAATATGTATGCATGTCCCCAACTTGACACTTGTCATGTTGGGAGCTACTTTGGCCCACTTGTCCCCAACTTTGGAACTTAGGATAAAATAATTATCCATACTTTATATTTAAGAAATATTAATATAATATTCCTTTTTAGCTTAAGCTCCCTATCTTATCCCTTTTCCTTAACTTTTAACCCCCCCTTTCCCTTAACTAGTGGAGTTTAGTCCCCCATACTCTTTTATCGTGGTCGGTCTGCGAGCAGCGATGTATTTTATATTAATGTTGAAACATATACAAAAGTAAGCGCACTGGCCTTTAACATCTAATCTCTTCGGCCTAATAATCACAAAACTAGCTCACCAACCTATAAAACACAACATATACACAAGGCTCCTTGGCCTCAAAGTTGTGCGCACTTAAGATGTTGTGCGTGATATCCTGGAATGTGCATACTTCCTCATTTTACTGCGCAGTACATGTGCGCACTATGCCATAAAGAGTGCATACAAAAGTGATATCAAACAACTCACCAGCTTAAGTACATTTTCATTTACATTACAATTGGGTTCGGCCTAGGAATATTACAATCCCCTCCCCTTATTTATGCACCGTCCTCAGTGTATTATGTACTCATACACAACAAAATTTCAAAAATCCTCAAAAAGATGCAGGTATTATGCCTGCATTGCATCCTCATACTCCTAAGTAGTGTCCTCAGGACCGTACCAAGTCCATTGGACCTTTACAAGCCCTATGGCTCGATTCCATAGATGTTTGATTTTCTGGTCCAGAATGCGTACCGGATGCACTTGGAAAGCGCCTTCTTGCTCCACCTGAATGACATTCAAATCAATAACATGATTAGCATCATGTATATATTTCTTGAGCAATGATACATGGAATACATTATGAACAGACATAGATGCAGGCAATGTAATCATATAAGCTATTGGACCAATCCTCTCTAGGATTTCAAATGGCCCACAATAGTGAGCTGCCAACTTTGAACAATTTCCCAACTTTAGAGAACTTATGTTGGCTTTCACTTTCAAAAAATACATGGTCTCCCACTTTAAATTCCCTGTGGGTTCTGCCCTTATTGGCATAGATTTTATTCTTGTCTTGGGTAGCCTTTAAAATTTATTTTATTTTTAGCATTTGCTCCTCCATTTCCCTGAGCAAATTTGGCCCAACCACTACTTTGTCTGCTGGGTTATCCTCGCTTATCGGTGTGGTGCACTTTCTACCATAAAGTGCCTCAAATGGGCTCATATTTAGAGATGTTTGGTACCCATTGTTATAAGAAAACTCTACCAAGTGTAGGTAGTCTTCCCATTTTGATGGTTTATCCATCACAGATATCCTCAACATATCGTCAATCACTTGATTCACCCTCTCTATTTGTCCATCTGATTCTAGATGATAAGTTGTACTAAAATTCAAATTTGTTCCAAATACATTAAATAATCCCTTCCAAAATTTTGAGGTAAATTTTGGATCTCTGTCAAACACAATTGTCTTGGGTATGCCATGTAATCTAGTAATTTCTCTCATATAAACATCAACAATGTTGGTTGCCTTGTGTGTGAGATTAACTAGAATAAAATGGGCAGCTTTAGTAGGCTTATCCACCACTACCATGATAGAATCATGTTTCTTGTTTGTTTTGGGCAGTTTGGTGATGAAATCCATTGTTACAACTTCCCATTTCCACTCAAGAATGGGTAATGGTTGTAGCAAACTAGCTGGGTGTCTATGCTCAGCTTTTACCTTTTGACATTCCAAGCATTTGGCAATAAAATCAACAACTTTTTTCTTCATGTCTGGCCAATAATATTGTCTCTTGATAGCTGCAATAGTTTTATGATATCCTGGGTGCCCAGCATAAGGTAAATTATGCATTTCCCTCAATATCAGATTTTTCAATTACTGGGAATTTGGTACATAAATTTTTCCCCTGTACATGAGAATTTCATCACTATCTAGCTTGTATTCTTCAACTTTCTGCTGCAAATTACCTTGTTGTAATTTTTCCACTAATTCCTTGTATTGCAAATCTAATTTTGAAGACTCTACAATTTTGTCCTTCAAATCTGATTGGTACATGTTAATGGTTGTAGCATGCATTTCATGCACTCTTCTGTTGAGTGCATTAGCCACTTTGTTCTCTTTCCTCTTGATATGCTTTATATCAAAGTCATATTTACTTAGAAATGCTAACCACCTACTTTGCCTAGCATTTAGAGTTGGCTAATCAAATCAATATTTCAGACCATTATGGTCTGTCCCCAACTCAAATATTTTCCCCATGAGCTAGTGTCTTCATTTCCTCAAGGCATGCACTATGGCTGCCAACTCCAAGTCATGAGTGGCATAGTGTGTTTCATGCTCCTTCAACTTCCTTGATTCATAACATATAATAAACCCATTTTGACTGACTCCACCAATTGCTTCTTTACATGCATCTGTGCATACAATGAAGTCTTCATTTGGATCTGCAATTCTTAGTATTGGAGAACTTGTTAATAATTGTTTCAAGTGTTGGAAACTCTTTTCACAATCTAATGTCCACTGAAACTTCACACCCTTCTTTTGTAAAGAAGTGATTAGGTGTGCAATATTTGAGAATCCTTCAACAAATCTCCTATAGTAGCCTGCAAGGACTATGAATGATCTAACCTATGTCACATTATTTGGCACTGACCATTCTCTAATGGCTTCTATCTTCTCAGGATCCACTGCTATCCCATCCATTGAAATGACGTGTCCCAAATAATGCATTTGCTTCTAATAAAATGAGCACTTGCTCAATTTGGCATACAATTGATGCTCCCTTAAAACTTGCAACACCATTCTCAAATGGTGCTCATGCTCTTCTTCTAACTTGGAATATACAAGGATATCATCCAAAAAGACAATGAAAAACTTGTCTAAATATTCTCGGAAAACACCATTCATTAAGCACATGAAAACAGTTGGTTCATTTGACAACACAAATGGCACCACTGTGAACTCATAATGACCATACCTTGTCCTGAAGGTGGTCTTGCTGATATCTTCCTCCTTAATCATTACCTGATGGTATCCTAACCCGAGATCTATCTTTGAAAATATCTTGGCATCCTTCAATTGATCAAAGATATCATCAATCCTTGGCAGAGAATACTTGTTCTTTACAGTCACTCTATTCAACTATCTGAAATCAATGCACAATCTTAATGTCCCATCTTTATTCTTCACGAACAAGACTGGGTCACCCCAAGGTCACACACTTGGGTGTATATACCCCTTCTTTATAGGTTCTAAAAGCTACATTTGAAACTCATTAAGATCTGGTGTACTCATTCTGTAAGGAGTCTTTGACACTGGAGCTACTCCAGGCATTAAATTTATAGAGAAATCAATATCTCTCTTTGGGGGTAGTCCTGGTGCCTCCTTGAAAACATCTTCAAAATTTTCCAAGACTGCATGATCTTCCAAATTTGGCACCTTATCTTTAGGTGTCTCCTCTATATGGGCTACAAATATTTGACACCCTTTTATGTAACATTTCTTTAGTTGCAATGCTGAAATTTCTATGATGGTTACTGCCCTGGGAATTCCCTGCACTCTCCTTAGGCTCCCTTCCTCATCCAAGCAAGTAAATTCCTTGTTATGACAGTCTAGGATAACATGATGTTCATCCAACCAATCCATCCCAATTAGACATTCATAGGAACCTAAAGGCAAGATGTTCAAATCTTCCCTAGTGTTCAGTCCATTCATGTCCATAAGATGCGACTTAACCATCTCATTAACTTTTCTTTTGGCTCCGATAGCCAGCTGCACCAACCAAGATTTTACATGCTTGCTTCTTGGCAATTGAAAACTTTACACCATATTAGGATCTATATAACTATGAATAGCTCCTGAATCAATTTAAATAGCAATGGTTTGGTTGTTGATCATACCTTTCACTTCAATCATGTGTGACCGATACTCTGCTTACTTGTTGTCCAGGGCTGCATAGATCCTTGGTACATTTCTGGCCATGTCCTCCACTTTTTCATCTTTTTGTACATTGTCAACAGTCCTCACTTTTTCACCTCTTTGGGGACAATCTCTGAACATATGATCTCCTTTACAACCCCAAAATTGAATAGGTGGTTTCCTTGGCCTTTGATCCCCTGTCTCAATCATTCTGGTTTCCCTAGAAGTTGGTTGTCCTTGAGGATTATTTATGAAGAATGGTGGCTTTGTTCCCTTCTTCCTCTGATCGATCTTGAACTTATTTTTGTCTTCCCAATATTTTTGGAGAGTTGGCCTTGCTTTTTGTTGATCATATAAGCATTTAGCTCGCCTTATAATCTCCTCCAATGTCTTTGGATCATCATATTGTATTTTGTCACTAATGAATGATGGCAATCCACTCAAATACCTTTGAATTTTAACTGTCTCATCCTTGATGAAAGAGACATACTTCAGCAGTTCTAAAAACCTTCTTTCATATTCATCAATGGTCATACTCCCAAGCTTGAGTTCAAAGAACTCTTTCATTTTCTTGTCATAATATCCCTTAGTCGAGTATTTCTTCTCAAAATACTTCTTGAATTCCCTCCAAGTAACATTTTTCTCTTTAATGTGTTTCACCTACACAAGTTGATCCCACCACATGGATGCCTTTCCCTTGAGTTGATAGATAGAAACTCTACCTTCTGCATGAGAAGAATAATTATGCAATTGAAAATACTTTCTCATGCCCAGCAACCATGTCTCTGCATCTTCATCCTTCTTGTGCTCACCATCAAATGTAGCAGGTTTAATTTTGTTCATTTCTCCTCGTAGCTCATCCACCCCAGACCTCTTAGGCTTCTTGACAGGGGATGGACTTGAGTTGTTGTGTTCCCTCTTATGAGAATTCCTCGGGGAGTGATGGTGTTGTTTGCTAACACTTTTGGTTCTTCTTTTCTCACTGGGAGACCTGTGACTTCCTAATTTTCTTGAGCCACTCTCCTTATCCAATTTCTTTTCTATTTTGTTCAAGATCTGCATTAAATTCATGTTGATGTCCTCTTGCTGCTCCTTGGCTCTCATAATCCTTTAATTATCAGCTTTATGGCTTTGGACATCCTTTTGCAGATTTTTAATATCTCTACCATGTTCATGTTTTCATCCCTTCCTTCTCCATGTCCATTGGAGTTTGTTCCTTCAATGCCCAAATGGACATCCATCCCTCTAATGTCATACTCCTGAATGTAAGTCCCATGTGCCTCTTCCATTACTCTAGACTCTATGTTGATTTTGATCTGATCTAGTTGTTATTAACTCTTCAAAATGTGCAGCCAACAAAACTTTGTCAGGCTAACTGTTTCAACAATTTCATGAAAATATGAACCATTCTGGTTCAATAATATATCAGAACTCTTTCTTCTGATTTCCTGAAAAATTGAATGCCCGGATTGATTTTCTGGGTGGACATTTAGATTCCACTGTCCGAGACCTTTCCAATGCCTTCTCCCATTCTCAATTCCAAGTCTTGAGAAGAAAGTTATGGTTATTTGAAATTTGTCCATTAATTTTCTATTCATTTTTCAACTTGGCACAACTTTGCATTGTAATTATGCATTTTTGCCCCTACTGTTGGAGTTTTCGTAGGATCTCAATTGGGTTTCTTCATATACATATTATGGACACTCTTTCCAATTTTCATCTCTTTCTGGGTTCTTGGCTGCTAGTACAGTCTGCTGAAGTTATAGACCAATTCGTGTTTTTGGTCTAGAATGCTACAGGTTCATTCTTTTCCATATTAAACATTTTTAACATGCCCAGAAATTTAATTCAGCTCTGGGACTGTCTTATATGGTTCAATATATTTCCATTGACTATTCCTGTGCCTCAATCTAATTCCGAAGCAGAGAATTGTGACTCTTTGAAGTTAGATGGGTCTTAAAATTTACCCTCCACTGTTTCTGTTGTAACTTTCTCATAAAAGCTATGTTTGATGAACGGTTTACACCATTAGAAAGGTCTCTCCGAGCTCTTTTATTTGAGTTGTAGAGATAGAGTGTGCCTTGGCACACTCTATTCTCATAGTTTTTGAGTACCTAAAAACGCTCTTAAGGGCCTCAAAAACGCGCTGCAAAAAGATGACGTTCAAACAATATAAAATGTTGCAGAAATTCGCTAGTTTTTCATTGTTGTTCACCATCCAAACGACTTCTCACGCACAAATTTCAACCTGCACACCCATATTTACCATGCGCAACAACACCACAAGGTAAATCATGCTACGCACACCTATAACGACTGTGCATCACTTCTCTGTCGCGCTAATAACTTGTGCGCACTACTTTTGTGTCACGCGCCAATATCCACTGCACATAGTTTTGGTTCTTGCACTATTACCCATTGTGTGTGATTTGTGTATCGCGTTGGTATTTCGTGCACATTTCACTCTACCTGTTGAACCATGCCAAAGTTTAGTCTGCCCCCACCTCGCACCATTAACTAAACTATCGCGCGACAACATATACCCATATTGCACGTGCACCAACCAAACTCCCCTGCACTCTGCCAATAATGCACACACCATGCGCGCCATTATTATGTGTGTGCACACCGTGTGCACCTTATCATGCATATGTACATCACGTGCTAGTATTATGCATGAGTCACTATATCCGCACTGTGCAATGCTAAATTTAGCACGTGCATCCGCATACCAACATTTTTCCATGCGGCACCAAAATTTAGCACACACACCAACATTTTTCCGCGCTGGGCCAAAATTTTAGCGCACGCACCTGCATGCCAACATCTTTCCGCGCAGTGCCCAATTTTTACATATCACAAGATTTTCACTGCACATCATGCATTTTTAGTGCACCCACCTGGGCACATTCATTTTTATGCACAACAATTCCTCATGAATTTCGCTGCAGATATTGGGGCTTTATTTTTCTAACTTTTTTCCCAATTTACCATAGACTTTCTGTGACTATGAAATTTGCTCAATTTCACCCTAATAACACCAATTCAACCTCTGTAAAAACAAATCGTTGTGGGTTGACATTTCTGGAACAAATATTTCCCAAACTAAATTCACGAATTGAGAATTTTAATTACTAAATTCACTCCATCCGTCATGGCTTCACTGTAACTTCAAATTCGACCCATTCTAGGTCCTATTTTTGCTACAACGGATATTAAATCAGGAATATCTCACCACTTGGCCAAATTTCTCAATTTCCCCATGAATTTGACAACATAAATTGGGGCTTTTCCCAATTCCTTTTTACCATGGACACTCTACAACTCGAAATTTGGCCACTTCAAAATAAATCCTCTGTGAAATTTTGCTTCAACTCAACTTGCTCGGCCCATCCTGGCTCAGTGTTGAAACAGAAGCTCTGATACCATATTGTAACGTCCCCAGCCACCCAAGATGAGCCATGTTACATGAGAGAATTCTTTTGTTCTCTCTACGAAACATATTGTAACATACCCAGCACCCAACTACGCTATGCCACATAAGTTTTCGAACTACATGCAATTAAAATATATACACACGGAACTCTTGTGGAACATTATATATAAAATGTAAGCAAACAAATACATTTCGTAAATGAATGGATTCATACTTAAATAACAGTGAACATATACATGCAATATATACAAGAAAAATCCATAAATATAAAGACAGTTATAACCACACATAGGATAAACCCATAAAAATAAACTCGTAAATAATAATGGTAAGAATATCACCAACTGCGTGCAGACCTTCCACAAACCTCCCAGCCTTAGACCACACTGCTCATCACTCTCAACAGTGAGTCACCCCCGAGATGGGACTAAACTCCACCTGCGTAAAGGGATTCCTAACCAGGCTAACGGTTCATAGACAATAGGAAAGACTCTGTCACAAGTGCCCACTCAAACTAATAGCCTACAGTGCCTCATTCCCCACATGCATGTCCCACCTAGGAAGTGTGCCTCTTCTCTACTCAACAATCCTTTAGCTGCCCCACTTCCTTTCTGGGCTTCAACAACAGTCCGGACTGGAAGTCTCTGAGCCCTGTAGTTGTAGTTTAGCACCTTCGGGAAATCAATTCCCAACAATTTTCTCACCCAGAGAGAAATTGCTCACGAGCCTGAAAACCCGCATCTTCAATATCCCATGGGCCCGACAATCCGCATCTTCAATATCCCACGGGCCTAACAGCCTGCTTCTTCAGTCCATCTCCCAAGCTAACCAGATACACAAACATAAAATGGCTATGGATACAGGTTCAGGTACAGTCATGAAGGTACGAAGGATAGCTCAATGTGTGTGTGAATGCTCATGGATGATTTTCTGGATGACTAAACGATGGGAGGAATGATGGAAAGAATGATCTAAGTCCCAACAATATGTATGCATGTCCCCAACTTGACACTTGTCATGTTGGGAGCTACTTTGGCCCACTTGTCCCCAACTTTGGAACTTATGATAAAATAATTACCCATACTTTATATTTAAGGAATATTAATATAATATTCCTTTTTAGATTAAGCTCCCTAGCTTATCTCTTTTCCTTAACTTTTAGCCCCCCCTTTCCCTTAACTAGTGGAGTTTAGTCCCCCATACTCTTTTATTGTGGTTGGTCTGCGTGCAGCGATGTCTTTTATATCAATATTGAGACATATATAAAAGTAGATGCACTGGCCTTTAACATCTAGGCTCCCTGACCTAATAATCACAAAACTAGCTCACTGGCCTATAAAACACAACATATACACAAGCCCCCCTGGCCTCAATGTCACGTGCACTTAAGTTGTTGCGTGCGGTATCTTGGAGTGTGCATACTTCCTCATTTTACTGCACAGTACATGCACACACTATGCCATAAAAGGTGCATACAAAAATGATATCAAACAACTCACCAAATTAAGTACATTTTCATTTACATTACAATTGGGTTCGGCCTAGGGATATTACAGGGGGGGAGATGTAGGAGATGGAGGAGAGAGATAGAGAAGGAAATTATTTATAAGAGCGCGTGCACATTCTTAGAGCGCATGCGCGTTTCACGCTAATAAGAACGTGCACGCGTTATTTTGAATTCAATTTTTTTGGGCGGGATTGACAAGGTGTATGATGATTTGGTTGGCTTGGATTTAGGTTCGGGATGACAAACCTAGTGGTTTGGTCTGCAAATTGATAAAAACCTTCATTTTTGTGAAAATCCCTCTATATCTCTGCCTTTGATGTTATTTTTCTATAGGATAAACAATTCAGTTGTTGATGAAACTATAGAAATAGACAAAGTCGGCTATGCAGATTTCAAATACATAATTTATTTTTTTAATTAATATTGTTTACTATTTTTAATTTGTTTCTGTCTTCACATATATCAAAATCCTAGAATACATACCTCTCTTATTTCTGCTATAATGTTTTATCAGTTGAACCATTTCTCAAATGAGTTATATGCGACACTAGAGGAGACTGATACCTACGATCTAAAAAATATATTGTTTTGATTATGTTAAGGCCCTCTTAGCCTGCATGAACAAAAGATGTTGTAATTTCAAGCATACGTTGACTTTGGTAATTTAAAAAAAATATTAAATTAATATTAAAAATTTCCAAAAAATATATAGAAAAAGAAAAACACGTTCTCTACAAGTATACAAGTTTTTGGAATGAAATTCCATCGTTAATATACTCAACACCTACACGAACAAAAATACATACTTTATATGTTTTTGGAAAAATAAGATACCATTGTTAGAAAAAATCAAATTTGGCCTAGTTATTCACAATGTCTATGAATAAAACTTGTATATTCGGAAAGCTAATTCAATTTATTACGTTTCATATTATTACACCATATTCAAATTCATTTTAAAAGTACCTTTAATAATCCTTCCAGGTTAACATATTATTTTTTTCCCAGGTTTGCATTGCCACTAACACGTCATGAGAGACCATCATTAGCTTGCACCCACCCTATAATATTTAGGGACCTAACCTCCCTAACCCCTCACGTAGGTAGAATAATATATTTTCCATGTAATAAAGGTCGGCATTAGTTTATAAGGCCTATTTAATAAATGTGAACAAGTCAATGTAAGAAGACCTAATAGATCTCCTGCTTCTAGAAAGATCTTCCACTAGAAGGTTGTTTAGAATATAGAATTAGTATAAATAAGAGTAGGAGGCATGATAATTCCTTGTCTTAAGAATTATTGTAATAGAGCTTTGCTATGATGGAGGTTTCCCCCTCGAAGAGGCAAGTGAATATTGCTTTCTTGAATAAAGGTATCATTTTTTATCTAGTTCTTCTCAATATTTTGTTGTTCCAATGATATCTGTTGAATATTATTGTTTTTGCATATTATGTTACATTTGGTACCTTACAAGTGGTATCATAGCACTTTCCTTGGCAGGAATTGTGGGTTATTTTTCCAAGGTAGAGACATGTTCCGACGTTTGAAAACTACAAAACATATGTCATTCAACCCATAAATCTGCGATCGAGGAAGCATACACGTAGAAAATACAAGAGGTACTTAATCTCACATTGTTGGAAACCCTTGTAACCCTTGTTGGTACCCCTTCAGGTGGTAGTGCATCAACACTTGTATATAGATTGGCCTAGGTATCCTGAAACCCTCCATAGATCAATCGATCAGGCGCTTGAATGCTATAGTGCCACCGAAAACAACACTCGGGAAGATACTCTCTAGCACCTGGGTAATCGGGTAGGTAGTATGGATAAGGGTATTGTCTAGCCTCCTTAGTTGGTGCTCTAAGATAATGGGACGAGTACTACTGTTCGACCCTGCACATATATCAGAGAGCTATAGCATAGGGAAAATCCTTGTCTATAGAAATCCTAAACAACCTAACCATTGGGATAGAAACAGAGCAGCCAAGGAACAAACAAGATCTATTGTTGTGAAACCTTGCCTCCTGCATTCGGGTTGCAAAATTACTACACATTTCTTCATATTAAGAATTTGAACATTTTTCCACTGCAGTATTATTCAAATAGGAGTATAACTCTGTAGGAGTTAAAAAAAAGAGTATAGTGGTCCTGTTGACACCCTTATTTGGTACCTATTTCATTGGATTCCTCGCCTCACCCTGATCACAATGGTACCTCTCATTTTTAATCATTTTTTTCAGTGGAACTCACCCCCTTTCCGGCGCCCTTATTTGCAACCTATCACATTGTATTCCCCTTATCACCCTGATCGTCGTGGTACCTATTACTTATAATTCCTTATTTTTTGTGGTCCCACCAACCCATTTCCCCATACATGCACCCCTCATATCCAAATGGACAACACTCGCAACCAAGACCTACAAGATACCATCAATCAGAAAAAGGAGTCCCTCCAGCACGTAACTTCTGATCTTTCTTCCACTAATTCACTCTTGGAAAAATTCCAAGACCAATTCTAGCAACAATTTGATGCCATGGAGGCCAAATTCATGGACGAATTTGACACCCTCAAGTTTGTTGTCAACCATTTGTTGAACCTCCCCTAGGGCCCTTCCTCCTCGGAACAATCGTCCCACTTAGACGTTGTTAAATCCTCCCATTCTATGATATTTAAATCCAAATCCTCTCATCATGACCCTAATCATCCGAGAGTTGAGGTCAATAAATTTGATGGCTCTAACCCCATAGGTTAGGTCACTCAAATGGAGCATTATTTCTCTTTGCATGGAATTACCAATAAGTTTGTCAAACTTCATTATGTTGTTCTCTATCTAGATCTTGAACACTAGAAATGGTGGCAATGGTGTAAAAATGCACGCCAAGGGTATATTGCATAGACCCAGTTTGTTGCAGAGATCTATGAAGACTTTGACATTGACACCCACTATTTAGGTCATTTGACCAAACTGAAACAGTCAAGCACAGTGGAAGAATTTCTAACTGCCTTTGAGTATTTGTCCTTCAAAATGGAGGCCATGATCGATACCTTCTTCTAGGAATACTTTATCAGTGGCCTAAAGAACGAAATACAAGCTCGGGTCCTCATGGCTCACCCTCAAACTTGGTTGGAAGCTACTAAATGTGACAAAGAAGCAAAACACATTGTTTTTTCGTAGAAAAAAAAACATTCTTTTCTTCCTCACCCTCGATCCACCAATATTTCCCCCCTTGCCGCTCCACTCAAGGTCCGGAAATTAACTCGAGCAGAAATGGATGAATGCCAACTCAAGGGTATTTACTATAATTGTGATGAAAAATATTTCATGGGCACAAGTGTAAGGAACAAAATCTTTTTAAGGCCAGTTTAGAGGATATTGTTGAAGAGGAAGCTGCAATTCCCCCTATTGAAGAGATACCCCCTCCTTATTATACTACACCACCTTTTGACCCACCAGAAGTTGAACCGTTGATTTCAATGCATTCCTTCACCGGTTTCTCTGCTCCCCAAACCCTCAAGCTCATTGGCTATATTAAGCATAGGAAAGTCACCATCCTTGTTGACTGTTGAAGCACTCATAATTTTATGCACCGCCTAATTTCCCAGGAAATCAATTGCTATATTTGTGTTGTCAATAATTTTCAGATCATGATAGCCAATGGTGGTTCCATGAAATGTGGTGGGCGTTATGAAAATGTACATCTTCAAATTGGGAAGTACCACCTAAAATATCATATGTTTTCCATCGACATGGGAAGTTGTGACATTGTGCTAGGTGTTGAATGGTTATGCACTCTGGGCCCCATTCTCATGGATTTTAAGGAATTAACCATGTAATTCAAACAGGAGGGACAACAGTATCAACTCTAAGAAATCATAACAGGTTCCTCTGAGATCATCAATTCCCATAGAATGGAAAATATTCTCAAAAAGGTCATTTAGGTATTATTTCCCAACTCCATTCATCCAAGCAGTTGAGACAACCTATGTGCATCATGAACTCCAATTTATCCTATCCAAACACCAAGTTGTTTTTTCCACTCCCCAGGGACTTCCCCCTTCCCATGGTGTTCATGATCATTCCATTCCCCTTGACCCCGTTAGTCTTCCTCCCAATGTTCTCCCTTATATTCATCCCTTTTCCCAGAAGAATGAAATTGAGAAAATCGTGCAAGAATTTCTCAAAGTAGGTGTTATATGTCCTAGTACTAGCCCCTATTCTTCTCCTCTGGTCATGGTACTCAAGAAATAAGGTACTTGGCACTTGTGTCGATAATTTTTCGCCCTCAATAAACTTACCATCAGTTTCTCATTTCAGTCATTGATGATCTCTTCGATGAAATGAGTGGTGCTCAGTACTCTACTAAACTTGATCTCCATTCTAGATACTATAGATACATATGAAAGAAGAAAAAGTTCCCAAGACTACCTTTAGAAATCATGAGGGTCATTATGAGTTCTTTGTCATGCCCTTTGGCCTGTGTATTGCCCCCTCCACCTTCCAAAGTCTCATGAATCATGTCTTCCATCCTTTTCTCCATAATTTTTTCTTAGTTTATTGATGATATTCTCATCTATAGTAAAACTTGGACATCCCATATTGCCCATTTGGATCAAGTTCTCCATCTACTCTCTCAACAACAACTTTTCCTCAAACAATCTAAATTCTCCTTTGGAGCGTCAGAAGTGGAGTACCTAGGTCATATTGTTGGAAAGGATGGTGTAAGGGTGGATCCTAAGAAAATTGAAGCTATGCAAGATTGGCCTCACCCTAAAACTCTTAAGAGTTTGTGTGGATTTCTGGGTTTAACCGGTTATTATCACAATTTTGTTAATAATTATGGAAAAATTGCAACACCTCTCACTTCTCTCCTTAGAAATAATTCCTTCACTTGGACTCTAGCAGTTGATCAATCCTTCCATGCCCTGAAAGTAACTATATGCACAACACCAGTACTGGCACTTCCAGACTTCACCAAGAGTTTTTTCTTGGAATGTGACACTTCAGGAAAAGGAATTGGGGGGGTCCTCATGCAAGATGGTCAGCCTTTGGCCTTCACCAACAAAAAACTTTCAAACAAACATTTGGTCCAATCAATCTATGAAAAGGAAATGTTAGCTATGTTGCATGACATGGATCTATGGCGTCCTTATATATTGGAGCAATGATTCTAGATCAAAATTGATCACCAAAGGCTCGAATATTTTCTAGAATAAATAATTTCATCCCCAAAGAAACAAAAATGGGTAACCAAGATATTTGGATATAATTATGAGATTATTTACAGGAAGGGAAAAGAAAATGTGGTTGTTGATGCTCTTTCTTGAAAACATGAAGAAGAAGGGGCTAGAAGCTTGCTCCCAAATGTTATGGTCCTTATTACATTCGAAAACATGTGGTGCCAATCGCCTACCAATTAGCTTTACCGAATTATTCTAAGCTCCATCATGTTTTTCATGTCTCATGCTTAAAGAAGGTGATTGGGGCCAAGTGACAAACTCAAACCTGTCTCCCTGATTTGGATGAATAAGGTTCGATTTGGTTACAACCCCAAGCATTCTTAGACCAATGTGAGCGTCGTCTCTGTCAGCGCACCATCCAGGAAGTGTTAGTGCAGTGGAAAGATACAACTCCAGAAGATGACACTTGGGAGCCCACTACCATTGTGCAACAATTTCATCATCTCAAGCCTTGAGGACAAGGTTGTTTTTCAAGGGGGAGGGTATGCTAGGGACCTAACCTCCCTAACCCCTCACATAGGTAGAATAATATATTTTCCATGTAATAAAGGATGACATTAGTTTATAAGGCCTATTTGATAAATGTGAACAGTCAATGTAAAAAGACCTAATAGAAGCTTTCACTTCTAGAATGATCTTCTTCTAGAAGGTTCTTTAGAAGATATAATTAGTATAAATAAGAGTGGGAGGCATGAGAAGTATTTGTTTTGAGAATTATTGTAATAGAGCTCTGCTCTATTAGAGGTTGTCCCCTCGAAGAGGAAAGTGAACATTTCTTTCTTGAATAAAGGTATCATTTTTGGTGTTGCTCTTCTCAATATTTTTTTGTTCCATTGATATATGTTGAATATTCCTATTTTTTCATATTATATTATATCTGGTACCTTATAGTAATAGTCACACCCTTCCCCTTTTTCAGTTCGATCAAGGAATTAAGGAGAGAGGATATGTTGTAGGGGCTAGTTGGCCCCACTAACTAGACTCAACAGTAAACCAAGTCAGATATGTAATTTATTCGACTGTCCAAGTCGAGCATGTGGGTCGATCGATTAGCCAGTTCGCTCGATCCACCGAGACAGTTAGGAAGTTGTAACTAGTGTATAACTAAACACACAAGTATATATGTGACTATGTAACAAAGGAAAGGGGTTTTTTTTTGTACATAATAAAGTGCATATTGTTGGTTCTACCACTAATTTGTGTATGATTCCTTATATGTCTATGTATATGTATGTTTAGTATTGTATTGTATATGTTGCTCTATATGATGAACTAGTAGTAAAACTTGCATACTTTTCCCTAGATTACAATAACACCTATTTATCTTATAAGTATTACCCTTATGTCTTATGTAGGATCTACACAACCCCACCCAATCCATACCAAGTCTAAGAAAGAAGTTGTCACTGGCGGGGAATCTAAGAATACTTGGGGAATTACCATTTCTGGACAACCTATGGTCAGCCAAATCTATCCCTTTGTCTTCTCTATGTTACCATGCAACCAATAATTATCCCTCACTCACAAAATAAAAGGACCTTTTTAACATCGATGATTTAGTCCTAGACCCATCCACTTCCGTGGTGAAAATATCTCTTCCTAATTCATAAACCAAACATATTAAGTCATTTTTCACCAATCCTCTATGTAATTTATGCAATACATGTGGTCATTATCCTCATAATTGTCCCAAGATACCCAAATTTCGAGATTCACTTGTCATCATTCCTCATCTCAATTCCTCTATAGAGGATAAGACAACCTCAATAGTGGATGATGTTTCCCTTTGAAATCAAAGGTTTTTTCTGAAAGAGAGAAAACCAAATGTTGAAATTGGTCCTCCTGTTTTCAAAACTAATGAGAATACCATGCACAGTCTTTACATCTCAACTTCCATGGACTGATATCTTCTGAAAATTCTTCATTTTCATCATATGTACATTGGAGAACCCCTTTTGCACCCGATGTCCCCTTAGACTTAACATTGGTGGAACCCCCATCTGTTGGTTCCCCATATTCCTCTCTAGAAGTATCCTATGTGAGTCAAACCTCTCATTCCTATCGTGTTGACAAAGGGTTCACTATCCCATATTCCACCACCACAACATTACCTAATAATGTGGATTCTAGTACCCCTATCTTTCATTCTGATGAAAAAACTATATTGTCCTTGACCAGATGCATGGAAAAACTTGCTAGATGACATCATTTTGCAAAAAACGAAGAACGGTTGAAGAGTCAATTGGAAATTTGGGAGGTGAGATTGAAGGGACATCTACTAGCAAACGCCAAATGGTACTCAAAGAAAAAAGATGAGGAATTGTTTCCTTGTCTCTTTTAAAACCAACATTTTGGAGACCAAAAGAATCCCAAAATGGGGAGAGATAATCTAGAATGGATCTACATAATTACTATATGACACTATTGATGTTATCAAAATGAGAATATACAATTCGAGACTTAGAAGGGTTGGTTTGGGGTAGATACCAAAAACTGCACTTATAGACTAAAATTGAAAACCCTCTAGTTTGATGTCAAATAAGTGGAAATATAGGGTCTTGGGCCTCTAGGAAATGCATTCATGATGCTCTAAGTGCATTTTACTAGTCGATGGATTTCCTATGAGAATTATTTTATTCAAACAAATTATGTATGTGAAATTTATACCGTTGACAAGGCAATGGCTCAATTATTCTCTATAGATCAAGTATCAGTGATTATAATCCACCATAATCAACACATGTCAAACTAATGACATGTGAGAATCCACTAGACACTTACATAATCATCATGAAAAGTCCAAGAGAGTTGTACCGTTTGGAGTCACTAAGCCTACGGTTGGGTGGAAACGAGAACCCCTCTCAGCAGTTGCGTCACACCTGGTGTTTTGTGATAAGTGTTATGTCTTGTATTTTTTAATTGAATACATGCTCATGTTTATACGCTCATAAATGGTCTGTATGGAAGTTTTTGCCTGTGTTTTGATTTGGAGACAAGGGATACATGCTTATACTTATATGACCATAATCGGTCTATGTATAGAATGAGTAGGTTCAGAATACGAGTCCGTTCCCTTGAGAATTGTCCTATCTACTTGGCTCGTGCTATGCCCTGGTTTAATTTCCCGAAGGCACTTCTCTTGGGAAGTTTCCTCGCACTCCAGAGTCGAAGTGAGCCCCTTGAAAGGACTACCATGATAGTAAACCCACGAGTTTACTTTACCCCTACCACCGAATTTATAGCTCAACGAATTACGAAGACTTTTACTCAGGTCACTAAGCCTAGGGATAATTTACCCAAGAACCCTTTGAAAGATCTGTTGGAGCTCTATTACCCGTCTACCTTAACCTTTGCATAGGTAGGAGGGTTGACTTGGCAACATCCTGAAAGTCTTGGAGTATTCGGACCCGTTCATCGGCATTTCGGCATTTTGGAACCCGAGAAACCAAAGGGAAAGACCCTTCGTCGTCGCAAGTCGTGAAGTCCCTGTATGCGAATCTCTGAATTAGCTTAGTGTGAATAGGTTTCAGCATTTCGGTGTTTCGACACCCAGGAAACCAAAGGGCAAGACCCTTCGTTGTCTCAAGTCGCGAAGTCCCGGTATGCGAAACTCCAAATTAGCTTAGTGTGAATAGGTTTCGGCATTTCAGCGTTTCGGCATTTCAGTGTTTCGGCACCCGAGAAACCAAAGGGAAAGACCCTTCGTCGTCACAAGTCATGAAGTCCCAGTATGCGAAACTCCGAATTAGCTTAGTGTGAATAGGTTTCGGCATTTCGGCATTTTGGCACCCGAGAAACCAAAGGGCAAGACCCTTCGTCGTCGCAAGTTGCAAAGTCCCGATATGCGAAACTCCAAATCAGCTTAGTGTGAATAGGTTTCGGCATTTCGGCGTTTCAACACTTAAGAGACCAAAAGGGAAGACTCCTCGTCTTCATAAGTCGTGAAATCCCGGTTCATGAAACTCCGGGAGGATCTGGACCGTCCATCGGAGGAGACGCATGGTGAGCGATCAAAGTTCGAGGAAAGCTCCAAAACTCGTAAGCCATTGGATCTCGTAGGACAGCAAGGGGCTTAAGGCTGAGTGTCCTTCAACGCCCTTAAGCTCAGGAGGGATAGTGACCGTCAGATCCAGATCAATGAGGTTCGTTGATCTCCTACATGAATTTCCATATTGGAATTCGGGGATTTGAGTGACAGGAGTTCTGGGGTTGTTGCATCGTGAACTCCCAGTTCATGAAAATCCGAAGAGATTTGCAGCCGTCGATCTCAATGAATGGACGATTTTGGGTTTCAGGGTTTGAAGAGTCAAAAGACTCGACTCACTTGCATTTCGAACTCCCGGTTACCGAAGTCCTGATACAGCCAGGACCGTCGGATCAGGGAGGAGATTGTAGCCGTCGATCTCAACAAAGGGATGATTTCGGGTTTCAGGGTTTGAAGAGTTGAAAGACTAGACTCTCAGGCATCGTTGAGTCGCGAAATGAGAAAGGCACCTCTTGGCTTGGCCAGGGGTCATAACCAATGATCACATGGAGGCGAAGCCCGTGCTTGGTGCTTGAGTTGTACATGATGGGTTTTCAATGAAAGAACCAATAGATTTATTTAGTGAAGGTTCCGACAGGAAGACCTAGCCTACACTACGACCTCGTAGGAACTCGGGGATTATGTCCCTCGAGAAGGAAAGGAGAAAGAGGCAAAAAAAGAAAAAAAAAACCTATTATGTCGTAGTGGGTATGTGTCAAATTGGTATCAGAGCATGTTTACAACACTTGGCCTGCTTGGGCTCATGGGCGAGTTGCACAGGAACTCCATCTAAAGTACTCTTAAAAGGAGTAGCTCTCTATCCTAACCCCCCTTATCAAAAGCCGAAGTTAAGAATGAAAATTCCTATTGCGTGTATGCATTTGAAAAATATGAATTATGCACTGATTGTGAATGAATATAATGTTGACTAACAACAAGTGTTTTTCTTGCACAACAAGTGGACGATCAACCAAGGGAAACTGCAGATGCATAGAATGGTGATGCACCACGAAGTGGGGGATGGCTCCCACAATAGAGACGAAGAGTCTGACAAAAGGAGAGTGGTAGAAACCCCTCTAGATCTAGTTGAGACTTTGAGAAGCCTCATTGTTGAACTACAAAGCTGCAAGGACGACAACGAGAGGTTGATAAAAGAGTAAGAGAAGAAAACGGAGATTATGCAGTCTTGCTACAGAGCTTATCCGACATACAAAGACAATTGCAGCATGGACCTGACACCAGTCACGTGGACCAACGACAGACAAAGAGAATTCGAAATCCACCTGGGATACGGAAACGTGGCCCTTTCAGTCGCCACATTGGGAGGAGCACCTTGAGAAAGGTTCACCCCAGAGATAAGGGACAAGCGTCGGATGATTCCTCTGAAAAGGAAACTAGCGACACGGAGGGATCTTCTAGTAGCAAAATTAGTTCTTATTCCCGAAGAAAATGGAAGAAGCAAAATCATTCCAAAAAACATAATCTCGAAGAATTCAAGAAGGCCAAACCACCCTCTTTCGATGGTGAAATAAAGAAGGGAGAGGCAGTGGAGGCCTGGCTTCTTGGACTAAAGAAGTATATCAGAGTACATGACTTCTCGAAAAATTTGAAGGCCCGAGTAGCCACTTTCAACCTGAATGGGAAGGCTTCCATTTGGTGGGAAGACCTTAAGAACATAAAAGGGATTCACGAAGAAGACCTATCTTGGGAACGGTTTGAGAAATAATTCAGGAAGAAGTATCTGTTGGAAAAGTATTTCGACGAAAATACTAAAGAATTCTATGAACTCAAGCTAGGGCAATGCACCATAAAGGAATATATCAGCAGATTCCTCGAATTGTTGTGGTACATACCCTATATAAAAGAAGAAAAGGAAAAGGTGCAACGATTCATTAGTGGACTACCGAAGGACTATCAAAATAGGATTGAGTTTGATGAGCCAAAGACCCTAGAAGATACTATCTGAAAGGCAAGATACTGTTATGAACAGCTTGGGCATCGGACAAAACTTTATGAGGGTTGGAAGCAGAAGAATAGTTCGGGATTCCAGAAAAAGAGGTTTAAATCCCCAAGATTTAAAAACTATAAAAAGGACTTAAGGATGAGCTTCCAAACCCGAAGTGTACACCAGCAGAATTTCCCCTCTCAGGGAGGAAATAAACCTTTTGGATCTACCCCAGGAAAGATTGATAACCCGAAGAAAGAACCCTTAAAATGTTGGGGTTGCGGAGAAGAACATCTACTGAGGGACTGCCCTCACCAACAACAGAACAGTCGAAGAATTTACAACATTCAAGAAGCTACCACTGTCAATGATGTGGCCAGGAGTATGCCACAAATTTTTGTAGCCATGGATAATAAACAAGCTTACCACCAAGCTTCAGTGGTGGAGATGGAAGGTATGATCACCAACCATCTAATGTCTATTCTAATTGACCCTGGTTCAAATTTGAGTTATATAGCCCCTAAGGCTGTTGATAAGTGTAAATTATAGCCACATAAACATTGCAAGCCATGGTTGGTACAATTAGCCACTAGCACCAAAAGAAAGGTAGCAGAGGTCATACCAGCTTGCCAATTCACTATGGGTGAATTTCCCACCCAAGCAACCCTTAACGTATTACCCCTAGGATCGTATGACCTGTTGATTGGTATGGACTGGCTAGCCACATATAAAGCAAGACTGGACTGTTACCATAAAACCTTAGAATGTGTAAGTGAAGAAGGAAGAAGGATATCCCTTCAAGGGATCCAAAAACCTGTCTCGGTGAGACGAATATCAGCCCTTCAAATGAGAAATTATTGTAGAAAGGGATGTCCACTATATGCGATACAGGTGTTGTAATCGGTTGAAGATGACAAACCAAGCCTCAAAGACCACCCCACACTAAGAGAATATAGAGATGTATTTCTGAAAGAAGTACCAGGTTTACCTCCGAGAAGGGACATTGACTTCTTGATAGAACTTGCACTGGGAGCAGTGCCAGTGTCTAGGACACCCTACAGGATGAGCACACCCAAGCTAGTTGAGCTTAAATTACAACTAAAAGAAATGATGGACAGAGGCTATATCCGGCCCAATGTGTCTCCATGGGGAGCACCAGTCATGTTTGTGAAAAAGAAAGACAGTACCCTCTGACTGTGCATAGATTATAGGCAACTCAATAAGGTAACCATAAAGAACAAGTACCCCTTACCCAGGATTGATGACCTGTTCGATCAATAGGGAGGTGCTTCCATCTTCTCAAAGATTGACTTGAGATCTGGATACCATTAAGTCCGAATCAAGGGTGAAGACATCCACAAAACTGCCTTTAGCACGAGATATGGTCACTATGAGTTTGTGGTAGTACCATTTGGATTGACCAATGCCCTTGCCACTTTTATGTGCTTGATGAACGATGTGCTCAATAAATTCCTAGACAAATTTGTATTGGTTTTTATTGACGATATATTAATTTACTCCAAGAATAGAGAGGAACATGAGGAACATCTTAGACTTGTACTTCAAGTGCTAAGAGAACATCAGCTCTATGCCAAATTTAGCAAGTGTGACTTTTTCCAGAAGCAAATACATTACTTGGGCCATGTCATATATGAAGAGGGAGTAGCAGTATATCCTGACAAGATCAGGTCTATCATGGAATGGCCTACCCCAAAGGACATTTCAGATATCAGATCCTTTATGGGCTTAGCAAGATACTATAGCAGATTTATAAAAGGATTCTCCGAGATTGGTTGTCCAATCACTGCCCTCCAGAAGAAGGGAGCTAAATTCACATGGACCCAAGAATGTGAAGAAATATTTCAATCCCTGAAACACCTTCTAACCTATGCACCCGTGTTGAATATCGTTGATCTAGAAAACGACTTCCTCGTGTGCACAGATGCATGTAAGGAAGGGCTCGGAGGATTCCTTATGCAAGGAGGAAGTGTAGTCAACTATGAATCCCGAAAATTGAACGAGCATGAAGTTAACTATGTGACCTGTGATCTAGAGCTGGACGCCATAGTGCACGCCTTAAAAATGTTGAGACATTACCTCCTGGGAAGGAAATTTGTACTTATGACAGACCACTATGGATTGCGATATATGTTTGACCAACCAAATCTCAATGCCAGAAAATCTAGGTGGATGGCCCTCCTTAGTGAGTTTGATTTTGAAATCAAACATGTTAAAGGAGAGGAAAATAAGGTGGTCGATGCCCTTAGTAGAAGTATGAAAACAATTCACCTGGCAGCGGTGAGCACTTGCAAGAAGAATGTCAAAGAAAGAGTCAGGAATGCACAAGAAACAGACACATTCTTCCAAACTGTGACCTCGTACCTGGAGTAAGCACCCACGAGAATAAAGTATGAAGGCTACCAGATGATAGATGGAGGTCTGCTAACTTACAGAAATAGATTGTATATTCCAGATTGTGACGACTTGAAGAGGTTCATAATGGATGAACTACATAAAAGACCATATACTGGTCACCAAGGATATCAAAAGATGATCATGGCCACTAGGAAACAATTCTATTGGCCTGGGTTAAAGAAAGACATAGCTAACTATTTAGCTAAGTGCCTAGAATGCCAATAGGTTAAAGAAGAACACCACAACGCAGTAGGATTATTACAACCTCTACCGATCCTAGAATGGAAATAGGAAACCATTTCCATGGACTTCATCACCGGATTACCAACATCGATTAAACAGAATGACCCCGTCATGGTAGTGGTGGATAAATTGAGCAAGTCCACCCATTTTATCCCCGTCAAATCGACTTGCAAGGCAATAGATATCGCCAACATATTCATGAAGGAGATATTCAAACTACATGGTATGCCTAAAGAGATCATGTCTGACAGAGACACAAAATTTATTTCCAACTTTTGGAAATCCTTGATGGTTGGTCTGGAGACCAAATTATTGTTTAGCACAGCCTATCATCCTCAAAATGATCGACAAATGGAAAGAGTGAACCAAATATTGGAAGACATGCTAAGAATGCATGTAATGCATCAACCCAAGAAGTGGGAAGATTACCTGCTACTAGTGGAATTCGCCTACAACAGCGAATACCAAGAATCCCTAAAGACGAGTCCCTTTGAAGTCCTCTATGGTAGACCGTGCAACACTCCAGTCAGTTGGAGTAATCCCATAAACAGAATTACTATTGGACCTGACATGCTGAAAGAAATGGAACAGCAAGTGATTCAGATAAAACAGATAGAATATATATACTACATATACACTATTAGATGAGAATATATACTACATATACACTATTAGATGAAAATAGTGAATATATTCTCATCTAAAGGTCGCTCAAAACAGACATAAAAGTTACGCCGACCGAAAGAGAACTCTAAGAGAATTCAATACGGGAGACCACGTATATCTCAAAGTTAGGCCCAGGAAGAGTTCCCTAAGGATGGGTGCTTGTGCCAAATTGGCACCTTGGTATTGTGGACCCTTTGAAGTTCTAGATAGAGTGGGACCTATAGCCTATAGGCTAGCACTTCCTCCAAGGATGATTTTAAGGATGGAAATTTATTTTAAAATGTAGAAACCTTGGCGAATATTACTGATCCTTCATATGTCAATTATAAATGTTTTGCGATATTTTTTTTTAAATATTCAAGTTTATAAGTATTTTATATAGTTTTTATAAAATTTTGGCGATTTCTAAGGTAAAATAATTTTATCCTATAAAATTTTGGCGAATCATTTTTAAAATAGCGAATTTCATTTTTGGAAAAACCATGTAAAATTATCCCATGAGCGAAATTTAGCCCCTAAAATCATTCATGACTTCCTCCCACAGTAAAAGAACATAATGTTTTCCATGTTTCATTATTGAAGAAATATGTACATGATTCTAATCATATAATTGACTGGTCTGTGATCCAGGTAGAACCGGAGGGAGAATTCCTACCAGAACCTCAATGCATACTGGACAGAAAGGAAACCCCACTCAGGAACCGAACCATTTCACAAGTC
>JASDQU010436946.1:153984-164413 GCA_032191745.1 Picea mariana
TAGGCTCCCCGACCTAATAATCACAAAACTAACTCACTAGCCTATAAAACACAGTGTATACACAAGCCCCCCTGGCCTCAAAGTCGCGTGCACTTAAGTTGTTGCGTGCGGTATCCTGGAATGTACATACTTCCTCATTTTACTGCACAGTACATGCACACACTATGCCATAAAAGGTGCATACAAAAATGATATCAAACAACTCACCAGATTAAGTACATTTTCATTTACATTACAATTGGGTTCGGCCTAGGGATATTACAGGGGGGAGATGTAGGAGATGGAGGAGAGAGATAGAGAAGGAAATTATTTATAAGAGCGTGTGCACATTCTTAGAGCGCATGCGCGTTTCACGCTAATAAGAACGTGCACGCGTTATTTTGAATTCAATTTTTTTGGGTGGGATTGACAAGGTGTATGATGATTTGGTTGGCTTGGATTTAGGTTTGGGATGACAAACCTAGTGGTTTGGTCTGCAAATTGATAAAAACCTTCATTTTCGTGAAAATCCCCCTATATCTCTACCTTTGACGTTATTTTTCTATAGGATAAACAATTCAGTTGTTGATGAAACTATAGAAATAGACAGAGTCGGCTATGCAGATTTCAAATACATAATTTTTTTTTAAATTAATATTGTTTACTATTTTTAATTTGTTTCTGTCTTCACATATATCAAAATCCTAGAATACATACCTCTCTTATTTCTGCTATAACGTTTTATCGGTTGAACCATTTCTCAAATGAGTTATATGCGACACTAGAGGAGACTGATACCTACGATCTAAAAAATATATTGTTTTGATTATGTTAAGACCCTCTTAGCCTGCACGAACAAAAGATGTTGTAATTTCAAGCATATGTTGACTTTGGTAATTTAAAAAAAATATTAAATTAATATTAAAAATTTCCAAAAAATACATAGAAAAAGAAAAAAACGTTCTCTACAAGTATACAAGTTTTTGGAATGAAATTCCATCATTAATATACTCAACACCTACACGAACAAAAATACATACTTTATATGTTTTTGGAAAAATAAGAAACCATTGTTAGAAAAAATCAAATTTGACCTAGTTATTCACAATGTCTATGAATAAAACTTGTATATTCGGAAAGCTAATTCAATTTATTACGTTTCATATTCTTACACCATATTCAAATTCATTTTAAAAGTACCTTTGATAATCCTTCCAGGTTAACATATTATTTTTTTCCCAGGTTTGCATTGCCACTAACACGTCATGAGAGACCATCATTAGCTTGCACCCACCTTATAATATTTAAGAACCTAACCTCCCTAACCCCTCATGTAGGTAGAATAATATATTTTCCATGTAATAAAGGTCGACATTAGTTTATAAGGCCTATTTAATAAATGTGAACAAGTCAATGTAAGAAGACCTAATAGATGCTCCTACTTCTAGAAAGATCTTCCACTAGAAGGTTGTTTAGAATATAGAATTAGTATAAATAAGAGTAGGAGGCATGATAATTCCTTTTCTTAAGAATTATTGTAATAGAGCTTTGCTATGATGGAGGTTTCCCCCTCGAAGAGGCAAGTGAATATTTCTTTCTTGAATAAAGGTATCATTTTTTATCTAGTTCTTCTCAATATTTTGTTGTTCCAATGATATATGTTGAATATTATTGTTTTTGCATATTATGTTACATTTGGTACCTTACAAGTGGTATCATAGCACTTTCCTTGGCAGGAATTGTGGGTTATTTTTCCAAGGTAGAGACATGTTCTGGTGTTTGAAAACTACAAAACATATGTCATTCAACGCATAAATCTACGATCGAGGAAGCATACACGCAGAAAATACAAGAGGTACTTAATCTCACATTGTTGGAAACCCTTGTAACCCTTGTTGGTACCCCTTCAGGCGGTAGTGCATCAACACTTGTATACAGATTGGCCTAGGTATCCTAAAACCCTCCATAGATCAATCGATCAGGCGCTTGAATGCTATAGTGCCACCAAAAACAACACTCGGGAAGATACTCTCTAGTACCTAGATAATCAGGTAGGTAGTATGGATAAGGGTATTGTCTAGCCTCCTTAGTTGGTGCTCTAAGATAATGGGACAAGTACTACTGTTCGACCCTACACATATATCAGAGAGCTATAGCATAGGGAAAATCCTTGTCTATAGAAATCCTAAACAACCTAACCATTGGGATAGAAACAAAGCAGCCAAGGAACAAACAAGATCTATTGTTGTGAAACCTTGCCTCCTGCATTCGGGTTGCAAAATTACTACACATTTCTTTCTGTTAAGAATTTGAACATTTTTCCACTGTAGTATTATTCAGATAGGAGTATAACTCTGCAGGAGTTAAAAAAAAAGAGTGTAGTGGTCCTGTTAACACCCTTATTTGGTACCTATTTCATTGGATTCCTCGCCTCACCCTGATCACAATGGTACCTCTCATTTTTAATCATTTTTTTTCAATGGAACTCACCCCTTTTCCGGTGCCCTTATTTGCAACCTATCACATTGTATTCCCCTTATCACCCTGATCGTCGTGATACCTATTACTTATAAGTCCTTATTTTTTTTGGTCCCACCCACCCATTTCCCCATACATGCACCCCTCATATCCAAATGGACATCACTCGCAACCAAGACCTACAAGCTGCCATCAATCAGAAAAAGGAGTCCCTCCAGCACGTGACTTCTGATCTTTCTTCCACTAATTCACTCTTGGAAAAATTCCAAGACCAATTCTAGCAATAATTTGATTCCATGGAGGCCAAATTCATGGACGAATTTGACACCCTCAAGTTT
This sequence comes from Picea mariana, assembly GCA_032191745.1. NCBI lineage: Eukaryota > Viridiplantae > Streptophyta > Pinopsida > Pinales > Pinaceae > Picea > Picea mariana. The sequence continues at coordinate 156,780 of JASDQU010436946.1, forward strand.
GTTGTCAACCATTTGTTCAACCTCCCCTAGGGCCCTTCCTCCTCAGAACAATCATCCCACTTAGACGGTGTTAAATCCTCCCATTCTATGATATTTAAATCCAAATCCTCTCATCATGACCCTAGTCATCCGAGAGTTGAGGTCAATAAATTTGATGGCTCTAACCCCATAGGTTAGGTCACTCAAATGGAGCATTATTTCTCTTTGCATGGAATTACCGATAAGTTTGTCAAACTTCATTATGTTGTTCTCTATCTAGATCTTGAACACTAGAAATGGTGGCAATGGTGTAAAAATGCACGTCAAGGGTATATTGCATAGACCCAGTTTGTTGCAGAGATCTATAAAAACTTTGACATTGACACCCACTATTTAGGTCATTTGACCAAATTGAAACAGTCAAGCACAGTGGAAGAATTTATAACTGCCTTTGAGTATTTTTCCTTCAAAACGGAGGCCATGATCGATACCTTCTTCTAGGAATACTTTATCAATGGCCTAAAGAATGAAATACAAGCCCGAGTCCTCATGGATCACCCTCAAACTTGGTTGGAAGCTACTAAATGTGACAAAGAAGCAAAACACATTGTTTTTTCCTAGAACAAAAAACCTTCTTTTCTTCCTCACCCTCGATCCACCAATCTTTCCCCCCCTACCGCTCCACTCAAGGTCCGGAAATTAACTCGAGCAGAAATGGATGAATGCCAACTCAAGGGTCTTTACTATAATTGCGATGAAAAATATTTCATGGGGACAAGTGTAAGGAACAAAATCTCTTTAAGGCCAATTTAGAGGATATTGTTGAAGAGGAAGCTGCAGTTCCCCCTATTGAAGAGATACCCCCTCCTGATGCTACTACTCCACCTGTTGACCCACCAGAAGTTGAACCGTTGATTTCAATGCATTCCTTCACCGGCTTCTCTGCTCCCCAAACCCTCAAGCTCATTGTCTATATTAAGCATAGAAAAGTCATCATCCTTGTTGACTGTTGAAGCACTCATAATTTTATTCACCGCCTCATTTCCCAAGAAATCAATTGCTATATTTGTGTTGTCGATAATTTTCAGATCATGATAGCCAATGGTGGTTCCATGAAATGTGGTGGGCATTATGAAAATGTACATCTTGAAATTGAGAAGTACCACCTGAAATATCATATGTTTTCCATCGACATGGGCAGTTGTGACATTGTGCTAGGTGTTGAATGGTGATGCACTCTAGGCCCCATTCTCATGGATTTTAAGGAATTAACCATGTAATTCAAACAGGAGGGACAACAGTATCAACTCTAAGAAATCACAACAGGTTCCTCTGAGATCATCAATTCCCATAGAATGAAAAATATTCTCAAAGAGGTCATTTAGGTGTTATTTCCCAACTCCATTCATCCAAGCAGTTGAGACAACCTATGTGCATCATGAACTCCAATTTATCCTATCCAAACACCAAGTTGTTTTTTCCACTCCCCAGGGACTTCCCCCTTCCCATGGTGTTCATTATCATTCCATTCCCCTTGACCCCGTTAGTCTTCCTCCCAATGTTCTCTCTTATATTCATCCCTTTTCCCAGAAGAATGAAATTGAGAAAATCGTGCAAGAATTGCTCAAAGCAGGTGTTATATGTCCTAGTACTAGCCCCTATTCTTCTTCTCTAGTCATGGTACTCAAGAAATAAGGTACTTGGCACTTGTGTCGATAATTTTTTGCCCTCAATAAACTCACCATCAATTTCTCATTTCAGTCATTGATGATCTCTTTGATGAATTGAGTGGTGCTCAGTACTTTACTAAACTTGATCTCCATTCTAGATACTATAGATACGTATGAAAGAAGAAAAAGTTCCCAATACTACCTTTAGAAATCATGAGGGTCATTATGAGTTCTTGGTCATGCCCTTTGGCCTGTGTATTGCCCCCTCCACCTTCCAAAGTCTCATGAATCATGTCTTCCATCCTTTTCTCCGTCATTTTTTCTTAGTTTTATTTGATGATATTCTCCTCTATAGTAAAACTTGGACATCCCATATTGCCCATGTGGATCAAGTTCTCCATCTACTCTCTCAACAATAACTTTTCCTCAAACAATCTAAATGTTCCTTTGGAGCATCAGAAGTGGAGTACCTAGGTCATATTGTTGGAAAGGATGGTGTAAGGGTGGATCCTAAGAAATTGAAGCTATGCAAGATTGGCCTCACCCTAAAACTCTTAAGAGCTTGCGTGGATTTATGGGTTTAACCGGTTATTATCACTATTTTGTTAATAATAATGGAAAAATTGTAACACCTCTCACTGCTCTCCTTAAAAATAATTCCTTCACTTGGACTCTAGCAGTTGATCAATCCTTCCATGCCCTGAAAGTAACTATGTGCACAACACCAGTACTGGCACTTCCAGACTTCACCAAGAGTTTTGTCTTGGAATGTGACACTTCAGGAAAAGGAATTGGGGGGGTCCTCATGCAAGATGGTCAGCCTTTGGCCTTCACCAACAAAAAACTTTCAGACAAACATTTGGTCCAATCAATCTATGAAAAGGAAATGTTAGCTATGTTGCATGACGTGGATCTATGGCATCCTTATATATTGGAGCAATGCTTCTAGATTAAAATTGATCACCAAAGGCTCGAATATTTTCTAGAATAAATAATTTCATCCCCGAAGAAACAAAAATGGGTAACCAAGATATTTGGATATAATTATGAGATCATTTACAGGAAGGAAAAAGAAAATGTGGTTGTTGATGCTCTTTCTTGAAAACATGAAGAAGAAGGGGCTAGAAGCTTGCTCCCAAATGTTATGGTCCTTATTACATTCGGAAACATGTGGTGCCATTCGCCTACCAATTAGCTCTACAGAATTATTCTAAGCTCCATCATGTTTTTCATGTCTCATGCTTAAAGAAGGTGATTGGGGCCAAGTGACAAACTCAAACCTGTCTCCCTGATTTGCATGAATAAGGTTCGATTTGGTTACAACCCCAATCATTCTTAGACCAACGTGAGCGTCGTCTCTATCAACGCACCATCTAGGAAGTGTTAGTGCAGTGGAAAGATACAACTCCAGAATATGACACTTGGGAGCCCACTACCATTGTGCAACAATTTCATCATCTCAAGCCTTGAGGACAAGGTTGTTTTTCAAGGGGGAGGGTATGCTAGGGACCTAACCTCCCTAACCCCTCACGTAGGTAGAATAATATATTTTCCATGTAATAAAGGATGACATTAGTTTATAAGGCCTATTTGATAAATGTGAACAGTCAATGTAAAAATACCTAATAGAAGCTTTCGCTTCTAGAATGATCTTCTTCTAGAAGGTTCTTTAGAATATATAATTAGTATAAATAAGAGTGGGAGGCATGAGAAGTCTTTGTTTTGAGAATTATTGTAATAGAGCTCTGCTCTATTAGAGGTTGTCCCCTCAAAGAGGAAAGTGAACATTTCTTTCTTGAATAAAGGTATCATTTTTGGTGTTGCTCTTCTCAATATTTTTTTGTTCCATTGATATATGTTGAATATTCCTATTTTTTCATATTATATTATATCTGGTACCTTACAGTAATAGTCACACCCTTCCCCTTTTTTAGGTCGATCAAGGAATTAAGGAGAGAGGATATGTTGTAGGGGCTAGTTGGCCCCACTAACTAGACTCAACAGTAAACCAAGTCAGATATGTAATTCAGTCAACTGTCCAAGTCGAGCATGTGGGTCGATCAATTAGCCAGTTCGCTCGATCCACCGAGACAGTTAGGAAGTTGTAACTAGTGTATAACTAAACACACAAGTATATATGTGACTATGTAACAAAGGAAAGGGGTTTTTTTTTGTACATAATAAAGTGCATATTGTTGGTTCTACCACTAATTTGTGTATGATTCCTTATATGTCTATGTATATGTATGTTTAGTATTGTATTGTATATGTTGCTCTATATGATGAACTAGTAGTAAAACTTGCATACTTTTCCCTAGATTACAACAACACCTATTTATCTTATAAGTATTACCCTTATGTCTTATGTAGGATCTACACAACCCCGCCCAATCCATACCAAGTCTAAGAAAGAAGTTGTCACTGGGGGGGAATCTAAGAATACTTGGGGAATTACCATTTCTGGACAACCTTTGGTCACCCAAATCTATCCCTTTGTCTTCTCTATGTTACCGTGCAACCAATAATTATCCCTCACTCACAAAATAAAAGGACCTTTTTAACACCGATGATTTAGTCCTAGACCCATCCACTTCTGTGGTGAAAATATCTCTTCCTAATTCATAAACCAAACATATTAAGTCATTTTTCACCAATCCTCTATGTAATTTATGCAATACATGTGATCATTATCCTCATAATTGTCCCAAGATACCCCAATTTCGAGATTCACTTGTCATCATTCCTCATCTCAATTCCTCTATAGAGGATAAGACAACCTCAATAGTGGATGATGTTTCCCTTTGAAATCAAAGGTTTTTTCTGAAAGAGAGAAAACCAAATGTTGAAATTGGTCCTCCTATTTTCAAAACTAATGAGAATACCATGCACAGTCTTTACATCTCAACTTCCATGGATTGATATCTTCTGAAAATTCTTCATTTTCATCATATGTACATTGGAGAACCCCTTTTGCACGCGATGTCCCCTTAGACTTAACATTGGTGGAACCCCCATCTGTTGGTTCCCCATATTCCTCTCTAGAAGTATCCTATGTGAGTCAAACATCTCATTCCTATCGTGTTGATAAAGGGTTCACTATCCCATATTCCACCACCACAACATTACCTAATAATGTGGATTCTAGTACCTATCTTTCATTCTGATGAAAAAACTATATTGTCCTTGACCAAATACATGGAAAAACTTGCTAGACAACATCATTTTGCAAAAAACGAAGAATGGTTGAGGAGTCAATTGGAAATTTGGGAGGTGAGATTGAAGGGACATCTACTAGAAAACGCCAAATGGTACTCAAAGAAAAAAGATGAGGAATTGTTTCCTTGTCTCTTTTAAAACCAACATTTTGGAGACCAAATGAATCCCAAAATGGGGAGAGATAATCTAGAATGGATCTACATAATTACTGTATGACACTATTGATGTTATCAAAATGAGAATATACAAGTCGAGACTTAGAAGGGTTGGTTTGGGGTAGATACCAAAAACTGCACTTATAGACTAAAATTGAAAACCCTCTAGTTTGATGTCAAATAAGTGGAAATATAGGGTCTTGGGCCTCTAGGAAATGCATTCATGATGCTCTAAGTGCATTTTACTAGTCGATGGATTTCCTATGGAAATTATTTTATTCAAACAAATTATGTACGTGAAATTTATACCGTTGACAAGGCAATGGCTCAATTATTCGCTCAATTATTCTCTATAGATCAAGTATTAGTGATTATAATCCACCATAATCAACACATGTCAAACTAGTAACATGTGAGAATCCACTCGACATTTACATAATCATCATGAAGAGTCCAAGAAAGTTGTAAAACCCTAATCCTAACCCACATTCTAGCTACAAAAAACTAAGTTGAAGTAGGGTAATGAGTTCATTTTTTTTTAAGCTACTATTGTTATTCCATAATATGATCAGAGCATATAAAGAGAACAATATGTAGAGCATTATATAGAAACTTTAACATCTCATAGCTTTTCACTAAATTTGGATTGCTTTGTATTATTTATGGTGATCTCCATAATTTAAATTTTCTCATAATAGGTTTTATATAGTGAATTTTGTGTTCTAATGTGTCTTTGCTATTAATTTTGTTTACATGAAAGAATAGTTAAAATATTCCTTTGGAATGTTTTATTCCTCATTAAATCATTAAAAGCATTAAATCATTAAAAGTAAGTGTAAAAGAAAAATCGTTGATACATTGCTGGAGCATAGATTCACTCTAGAACAAGAAAAATATATATCCACTTTGTATTAGACATATAACTTTGAAATATTATTACATTAAGAAAAATCTTATAGATGTAGATTCATTTTGGACATTGCAAAAATATATATATATATATATATCCACTTTTTAGTAGATATATAACTTTGGAATATAAGAGAAATTGAGGCATTATTTTGTAGTTTGCTATGATGAAAATGTATAGTATGACATATGTTAATATAACATGTGAATGTATAGTATGACATATGTTAATATAACATGTGGCATAATTTGAAACAATATATGAAAATGCAATTTTTAAGGATATTTTATTTATATTAATATTTTTAACTTGAAATAATTCGTTATTTAATTTTTAAAGTAAGGTATAAGATTTAATTTTCTTTTATTAATTTTAAAAATATCCACAAATTTAATGGAAAATATATTTTACATTTTAATTTTTAATAAATAATAGTTTTAAATATACAAAACTTTATTTTAATAAGTTATTATTCATAATTAATGATATTTATTGATTTTATAATTTTAAAGAAAATTATTATTGTTTTTATTAAATCTTTTCATAAGTTTAAAACTTTTTTTTCAATTATTTTACTCATAAATTTTTCAAAGTAAAACATAAAAAGGATTAAGTAAAAATGTAAAATTAAAAATAAGGTAATAAATAGTTACTGTAAATTTTCAATAAATAAACTAACTAAAAAAAGAGAGAATGTAAAACTAAAAATGGGTTAAAATGGTAATATAAAATTGCAATATTTTCATAAAATTTGAAAAGCTTCGAACATCTTCATTTCTTTCAATTGGGAATTAATGTGTTTCCTTCCTTTACATATAAAAAATATATTAGACCAAACAAGTGGCTATCCTTATTATTCAATGGGGCATGGAGCCATTAAGCAAAGTCGTTATTTACTTTGCTCCATATGTATATATGTATTGGATTTTTTAAATGACTAAATATTTGTGAGTGAAAATTTTCATAGTTAATAACAATAATATTGTTATTGAGTTTTATGGAGTTGAATTGTTTAAATAATTTTTGAAAGTTTAAATGATGATAAGTAGAGTGTCCACTTGAAATTTCAAGTTAAATGTTTCAAAAATTATTTATATAATTGAACATCAAAATACTCAACCACCACATATTTGTTTTCATTTCACTTTCATTATATGTATATGTATATGAAAAGATTTACCAGATTTGTTTCTTAAATTATACTAAGATCATCAAAAGTTCCATATGGATTAACTTTCTTTGTTTTGCACAAGTTCCATAGAAGTTGTTGCACTTGTGTACACAAGCTTTTGAAGCATATTAGCCATATTCGTGTTTTAGAAATTTAATCTCTCGGCCGCCATGGCTTTCGGCTCCAGGTCTAAAACTCAGCAAGCACCATCTCCTCATGAACTACCTTCGTTCCTTTGTCCACTTCTGATATACTAGTCTCTAGACGAGATGGCATTTTATGAGTCTCCCTGGAACTTAGACTTTGATTCCCTGTGCCCAAGCTTTCCTCTATTTTGTCAGTCTCTTACAGTCAGTCCCTAATAGCCTGCTACGCTGAAGTGTTCTTCTCCTTTAGTAGTTTTTAGAAGTTTCCATTATGGAGTCTACGGGCTCGGATCCCACTGATAGGGGGAACGGGGACCCATGGGACCAAATGGATCTCCTTGCATCGATTGATGAGATTTGCAGCAACCATTACCGGCGAAATAGCCT
>JASDQU010436947.1:0-56705 GCA_032191745.1 Picea mariana
CAGTTCACTTCAGCAATCATAGATAGAATGATTTCTTTACTACAACACTAAATGCTTTTGGAATTGAGCATATACAGTGCGTGGCTATCTTTGAAACAAAAGACTTCCCTGGGTTGATAATTTATGTTTCACTTGGTTGTTTAAAATTAATTAAGCAATTATAGTGACCAACAAGTATGTAATATGGGAAAGATTCCAAGAATAAGAGATATTGTCATCCTAGCCATCCGCCCCCTACAGTCTCGTCACTGCAGACTGTTCGAGGTAATAAGATATTATTGGAAAACCAAATGTTGTCTAGTTGATCTAGAGATTTATTCAATATGAATTGGGTTCTCTCTTTTTTGATCTTGTAATTCTTCTTTATATGATTTGTAACTAGTTTAGAATCATCGGTTACTATCAAGTGTTCATTTTTAATATGCAGTGCAAGATTCATCCCTTGTATCAATGATTCACATTCCACTTCATTATTTGTACAAGGAAATTCGAGTTTGATGGCGTGAGTTGGGGCCCTTGAAAACAAATCCTACTCCACTTCTAGATTTGGAGTAGAAACCATCAAAATTCATCTTCCAAAATCCTTCAAAATAATTTTCTCCTTCTTGTTTTGAAATATTTGGATGCTCTAGATCAAGCACAACATAATTTCGAATCCCAACATCAATGTAGTCCTGCATTAATTCATTATCTTTTTTTCCTAAAAGAAAATGGCTTTCTATCCTCTTTAGGGACTCTTACCATTGTTCCATATTTGTTTTGTAACATCATACAATTTCCATCGTTCATGTTGTATCCTCCAATTAGTGAACACCAATCTCTTCCTAGAACTACTCCATATGTTGGAGGCAAGTCCACCACGATAATAGTGAAAACAATTGTGATATGGGGGGCTGTAGTTATCCAAACATATAAATATTTGATTTCCCCATATGATGGGACATTTATTGAATCTATCACATACACAATTTCTAATAATACTCCGTTCATCCCATTCCAAGAGCTTCCATTACTGAAAATGGAATAATATTATTGGTTGCTCAACTGTCAACCAAACAATTGTGTAATACTACATCATGATTTTCTATTTTAATGTAGAACAATAGGACCTTATCCCTTGGTTTGACTACTGAAAGATTTAGTTGAAGCTTGGAATTTGTTACAAGAGCTTCATTTCTTTTACTTGGCTCATCAAGAATCTTAATAATATTTTCTCTTTGTTGTGGGATTTTTACAACTTCCATGAAAGGGAGAGTAATTCTCAATTTGGTCAAGTCGTCAATTACATTTTAAGTCATATATTTATATTCAAATATCACCTCCATTTAGCAACTACTTTATTGCAAAAAACTTTGACTGAAAAAGCAAATTATGTGCAAAGAAGATGTACCTACCCTATCCTACTTGGAGGAAATAGACACTTTTAAGTGTAGGTAGATTTCTAATGGAGCCATTTAAGCATACAATCAATTTTTTTAATGAGTTCTAGAAGAATGGAACATATTGAGGCTAGTATCAAAGAGTAAGGGGCATGTCCAAAGTGTGTTGAGGAAAACCTAAACAAGATGTGCTCGAAACCTGATTGCATTGCTTAGCCAACAATGCTTTCGAACCACAATCCAATAAAATCAATTCTTGATTGCTCATGATTGTTGTTGTCTATGGTTGGGTGAGAAGATTCTAGGTTGAAGATATTCTCATCTTTCTTCTTATTACTGACCAAATCCAAGATTCTTGATTCATCAACAATGTCTTGAAAGCATTCTTCCTCTGTACAATGATTATGTTTCCATGGTGAGGTTGCACATATGAATTGTTGTTGAACATTTGCGGGGAACTGTATGGATTTATTTTATTGTTCATCAACAACTTCATTATCTTCAAAAATAAAACATATCACCCATGGATCCCCTTGTTGAAATTTCCATTCTTTTGATGCTTGGAAGTTATCTTCTTCATTAAGCTCAACTTCAAATGAGTAATCAATATTATAAAAGTTTGATGTAAAGTGATGATTTTCATCATAACTTCTGTTCATCCAATGTAAACATTCTTCGTGTGGCTTGGGGTACAAGTTGGCTCTGCTATTTAAGAATATGTTGCAATGTTTTCATCATGGTCATTATTCTCAAATTGAACACATGAGAGGTGAAAGTTTTTCTCCAATGGAGAATGTAGAGGATGATATTTTTCTTGAATTGAAATGTTACAGTTCTCATTTTCAGTTTCAAAAACAAGATCCGAAAAAAAAAATTCATGTCTTTCATCAAAATTTTCTTCTAAATCCATTCCTCTATTGTCTTGAAAAAATATTGGGAAGTTTAATATATTAGCACCAGTTTCAAGAACATTTCTTTCAATGACTTGAGCTCCCTGCATTAACTCTTTCCAAGTGCATTTCCCCTCTTGCTTCAATAGAAGTCAAAGCAATTTCATAATGACTGAAAATAATGACATTGTTTGGAAACATTTCTTGAGGGATCTCATGAAGAACTTTCATGAATCTGAAAGTGAAATATTTGATTTTCTCTTGCTCATTTGTATGGATTTCAACCAACTTCAAGAAAATGGAACATAGATATTTTCTTTGAACATATTTCTCCACGAATAAATTTTCTAATACACCCCAACTAGTGATGGTTTTGGGAAACAATAAATAAAACCATTCACTAACATTTTCCTTTAGAGTTAAGATAAACAAGTGACATGCAACAACATTTTTGGCCACATTTAAAAATTTTACAAGCATTGTCAAATTTAATCAAATGCTTCTCTGCATCCTTTGAAGTATTCTGAAGAATATGGGAAACTTGTCCATGGTAATATCTTTCAAGGGTGAACTTCTCCTTGCAAATTGAGTGGACTTCTATGCAACCATTTCTTTCTTTGAATTTTATTGTATCTTGAACAACTTTTGCTGGGCTTGGTGGGGAAGAAAAAATATCTTCACAACATGAAATAAATTCTTCAAAGGAGTCTTCATATAGATCTTCTTGAAAGTTTGGAATCTTTTCAATGAAGTCACCCAGGCACTTACTTTAAAATCTTGAGTAAATATCTAAATCAACTAGACAACATTTTAGGTAACACCACTTGGAGTGATTTGTTTTCAATAAATGTGATATTTTTTTAGAATCAAATATTATTGGAAAACTAGTCCCCCTATTGGAATCTATACATTAATCAAACTTTTAATTAGAAATTTTAATCTTATGGCCAAAAATCAAATAAGTTGGCATATTCTTCGTGTCCAAATTAATGAATGGAATTTAACTTTCATAACTTTCTCTCATTTATAAATGCATCCATTAACTTGTTTACTTTTCACATTTACTTGATCATATTAAGAAATTACTTCCTAACATTCTATTACCAAGTTTATGGGATAACACTACTTCACACCTCATTTACCACTCATCTCAAGTCTCATTTACGATGGGTCTCATAGTCTCATATTGGGGCACACGTTTCATTTTGTTTTTTTGGGTGTGAAACGTGCCATGGCGGGCACCTGTGTTCAATTAACACAAGCTATGCCACATAGATTTCACCATTCAATTAACGCACACAATGCCACATAAATTTCACCTCATCTCAGAGACCAAGCCAACATAGATTTCACCATTCAATTAACGTAGGAAATGCCACATAAATTTCACCTCATCTCCCATACTAAGCCAAAATGAGTATATGAGGTATTCGTATACTCCTGCTCCATTGCGATGTTACCACTCTAGCGTTGAGACATATCATGTCTAGACAACTGCAATCTTACCACTCCAGCATTGAGAGGGATTGGGTCTAGACAGAATTATATGTCAGAAGACGCAACTACACTCGGCTCAACATAGGAGGGCTCCAAACATGTAGATGGGAGGCTAGGGAAATAACCCTAGCATCTAGGTTTTGAATTTTTCTCGACATTTTCTGGGGTTTTGGATTTGAGGGGATGAGATAAATCTTAGGGCATAAAATACCAGTTGTCACACCGGTCCCAACATCCTTGGCAGTTGTTGATGTCAACAAGGAGGATGCAACTGTTCCTGTGGATTGTAACAACTCTTGGCCCGACCTCACACTCCTTTGTAATGTAAGGAGATGAATTGACCTCTGAATTAGATGAATCTGTAACAATGTATTTAAAAATATGATTGAAATGTAAGGAAATGAATTGACCTCTGCATTAGATGAATCTGTAACAATGTATTTAAAAATATGATCGAATTAACAGATATCGATATGAATATGAAAAACCTAAATTGGACTTCGTTTATGTAGTTTCAGTTTCAACCACAATTTCGTTGGACGAAACTTAAATCTTTTTAGATATGTAATCTCTTATCTTTTTATGGATTTACAAAGTATGTACGTGATAAGAAGATCTACATAATGCCAATGTGTTTTGAAAATATTTATGCCGAAAGGCGTATACCTATTGGAGATGGGCACAATTAATCGCCTTTTAATCTAAAATTCTAGTATGATGGCTAACAATTGAAAACACTGGAATATTTTTAGTCGTCCTCCCAAATCAATGAATGTGATTTACTCTTCATAACTTCCTTATATTTTTGAATGCATCAGTTAACCTGTTTACTTTTTAACATTTACCTAATCATATTAAGAAATTACTGTACCACCATATGATTGCCACGTTTAACTGATTAACCTTTGGAATTACCACATTTAAGATTAACTTTTGGATTTCCTCAACTCTATGTGCGTTTCAGTTGTCCATGCGTTTCAATTCACCAGAGTGTTGTCCGTCCAGATAACTTTCGGTGTTCACCAGCCGCAACACCAGCCACTTTGCGGTTGTGCTAGTAATATAATCATAAATTATTCCCTGCTCGACTATATTGAATGGCGTGAGTCTATCTTTGCTGGTCAAAACCTTTTAATGATATCTATATCGCCAATTCGAGATAAAATATCCTTAAGGAGGTTACATGTGCTGGTTGAATGCATTTTGACAGTACTTATATTCTTACTCCCCCAAAAATATCAAAGCTAAGTTTTGTATGGTGGTTTCAAGCCTAGTTTATGACCAATTAACCCTAAAAACTTCTCATATGACCTAGGATAAGGGATAAGCGTTCAGGGGTGAAGTTTTAATACATATCCCTTGAGATCTATGCGTTGTACACAAAACCTCTTAATAAGAATGCAAAGAAGAATGCCTTGTACACAAAACCTCTTAAGAATGCACAAAAGAATGTGCTCGTGGGGAAATAAATATATAGAGGTCAACTTTTGTCCTAGTAAAAAACGATAGTCTAGACATTGAAGAAACAACTATAAATAAACAAAGATTTATAGAACAAACACTAAAGCAACAACTATAAATAAACATGGATTTATTAAGCACTAGAGAATATCAATTTTTTTAGGTTTAATGCTTGAGTGTTTTTTTGTTTGATCAGCCAATGATTTTTTTTCGTCAAATCAGCCCATGGATTTAACAAGTGGTGTCACCCCTTCTCCTTCGTATAGTAATACTGCAAGTTTGTTTTTTAAGGGTCGTTTGGGACAAATTAACATTGATTTTAGTGATGATGTTGTTGGCAGTGGTTGATTATTGAGGGGCGTGGATCCTACAATTGCTTGCTGGTGAAATAAATTAGAAACAAGGAGAGCTTCCATTACACAGATTACACACACAAACTATAATTTTATTATATGATTATTGAACACAATACACACACACACACACACACACACACACACACACACACACACACACACACACACNTTGAGGGAGAGGTTGAGAGAATCTCTCAACATCTTCCAACAACCCAAACCAATCCCCAAACTCTAGTATGCATCATTAATGAAGCATTATCTCTAACACCCCCCTTTAATGCTTACATTAAAAAATCTTACAATAACAAAATCACAATTACATGACATACAATACTTTAACTTTGTCTGGCATGTCTTTGTCAGCTTCTACACTCACTTTGATGCCTCCAGACTGTGCTCTTTCTCATCCTCATCTTCAAGCTTACCATTCAACTCATTTAAAATGTAAATTCTTCAAACCATCATTCATAAACTTGCACAACAGACAATATTGACAAACTCGGCTCACCGGGGCTTCCATAAGAAAAGTTGTCAAGTAATGAATCATCCTATGGACATACCTCCATCTGTCAGATATTTTTCTTTCGACTATCCGTCATTTTGAAGAAAGGCAGTCTAGGTACAGAATGTCTTCAAAAATCAATTATACAAGGTGACTTTCAATCATAAGAACAATTGTTCTTGAAACCGGGGCTGCCAAATTATATCAAGATACAAGAGTTCCTACTTCATTTACAACATAAGTAGCACACACACACAAGATCTGAATCCATCATCTTGGATCTTCGTTCTCACCTGCAACTTGTTAGAGTAATCAATTCTAACAATCTTTGCTCTTTACACATTGAGTTGACTAGACTCAATATGTTTCAAATTCCAAGATCTCATACAATATTCAATGCATATTCATTGAATTCATAATCTCTCAAACTCACTAAACTATAACTCACACATAATATAAATATAAATAGAAAAACAAGTAATACATGATCTCTCTGATTTTGTGTGGTCTTCAACATTTTTTCTTGAACATGTGGGACCGTAGGACAGTACAAAAGATCCATTTCACAACCTTTGAATACATACAAATCCTCACCGTAATCTCTATCTTGTTCACCAAGGCTCGTGTGCACAGAAACAATAAGCTAAACCAAATTCTTGAGGGAGATACATATTCATATATAAATTGAATGAATAAAAAAAAACAACTCTTTTTATCTACACTTCCTCCATCAAGCATCAACTATGAGTTTCATGTACTCTCATTTCATTGAAAATTCATTTCTCCAATGATGGCTCTCACTTCTTCAACTATCGCAGCAGACACATCGATGGCTAATGGCTAACTACCTTTTAAGTGCTCCAATGGCTCTCCAACACTCCACAGTGGCAACTGTATGCAAACTAAAAGTCAATTCATGTTGAGCCTTCTTGCACACCCAATAAAGTCTTTGATCAATTCTTCAAGAGAAGGGTATATGATTGAGCATAATGAATTCAACGGATGACTGCCAAAACAACGATGCATTAAGAAATCAACAATTGCACGCTCCATACAGATTCTCAGCCATAGTCCAGTTAGCTTTTGAGAATGGTGACATCAAATCAGGCGACTCCTCTCTTTTTCAACAGTGTCTTCATTCCAACAACCCCTCACAGACCCCATCTTTCACTAAGCGACTCCTCTATGCAACTCTCAAATAAAATAGAACCAATGTAGAAATGAGCGATTTCTCAAACCCTAGGCAGCTCCCTCTGATACCAAATTAGAAACAAGGAGAGCTTCCATTACACAGATTACACACAAACTATAATTGTATTATATGATTATTTAACACAACACACACACACACACACACACACACACACATATAGTTGGACTTAGATCCAACTAATTTCACTTTTTGAGGGAGAGGTTGAGAGAATCTCTCAACATCTTCCAACAACCCAAACCAATCCCCAAACTCTAGTATGCATCATTAATGAAGCATTATCTCTAACAAAATATACTAACAATTCAGCAGGAACGAGCAATATCTATAACACAAATGTTGATTGTTCTATTCCTTACATTCTATCCATAGTCCCTGGACAGACATATCACTTGCGGATTACTAGTGTAGCTTCTTTATCTTCTATGAATTTCCTGATCGAGGTATATTCACCATAGCCCCATCTGATTTTTGTGCATATACATATTTGATCATGGTTATCACTCCTATCCAAGATGAGGTCTGATATGCATCTCTACTTGAATATCTCAAGAGATTTATATCCTTTAAGTGCATATCAAACCCTAATTTATGTCAATCATGATCATACATATATTCAATACATTACCCCCTATACTGTACAAATTGTTGATGGATCCCACACTGTGAAAAATGCAATGCAGGGACATAACATGACTGTGGTTGAGGTGGACGAACACTACGTGGATCCCTTCATTGTTAAAGACCTCAAAATATACTCAGTAGACATATTCAATACTCAAAACAACAAATCAAAATGCATCCAGAAATTACTAGGCAACGCTCAATGTGTCAGGTTGTCAACCCAAGACACCAACATGGCGTGCAATCTTAAGATACCTTCCAAATACTCCATCTATGTTTACTCCCTCTAGGCCTCCAAAAGGCCCGCTTTGGAACGATACTACTTAGACCAAAAATCAGGAAAAACTGTACAAGGCCAGAGCATGATATGTGATCCCTCCTCACATCCCAAAGGGGCATCATGCTTCTGAACACACATAGCAAAATCAATCACTACAACCATTGGGCAATTAACAATATCTCGTTTGTGCTGCCACACACCCCATTTTTTTATAGCGGTGAAGCATATATTGAAAAAGGCCTTCGACCAGTTCCCAGCTCCAGAGAATTACAAGCCATACAACATATCCAGCCCTAAATCCAACCAAAATGTGACCTAAGACAATCCCTTTTACGACGGGAATTCAACAACACAGTGGATGCAATTTTACAGAATGCCAACATGCCAGTGAGATTCATCCATGGCATCTTCACAACCATGATTTATGGGGTCTTGCTTACGGAGACGGGGCGTTCAATACAAAAAAATATTCAGACAAGTTCAATCTAATAAATCCACCCTTGAAAAATACAATGCCTTTCTTTCCATATGGTTGCACCGCCTTAAGAATGAGAAACATACAATCCGGGAGTGTGGGCATTTTGTTGTCATGTGGAATCTCATTTCTTTATGGGAATGGGAGTAGTGTTCGAGAAGGTGCGATTAGAATCGGAAGATTGTGTACCTCTATTATGGGTTGTGGCTAAAGAAAGGCTCTTCTGGGATATCATTGAACTGTTGGAAATTGTAATTACAAGTCCGTGAGATCTTCACGTCTTCATCGATTTGTCTGTTAGTCATTCTTTCAGTAGTGAATTTTTAGTCAGACAATCTGCAAGTAAATGGAGTCGATCTCTATCTTCTCGAGTTCAGTTAGGTAGATGAAGAGTCAATCAAATTAATAACAATGTTTAATGTTG
The DNA here is from genome assembly GCA_032191745.1 of Picea mariana. Classification (NCBI taxonomy): domain Eukaryota; kingdom Viridiplantae; phylum Streptophyta; class Pinopsida; order Pinales; family Pinaceae; genus Picea; species Picea mariana. Next base: position 9,099 of record JASDQU010436947.1, read on the forward strand.
AGTTCGTCTTAGCTTTTGTAGGAAGCCACACTCGGTGTCCATATAAGTGTGAGTCTATTAGTTAGTATATAGGATGAACATAGATGAAAAAGAGAAGTAGTTGATGTAGAGAAGAAGCAGAGAGGAAGGAGAATCAACAACAACTAAGGAGTTGAAGAAGTCAGAGAAAAATCTCCGTGTTTGTGAAGTTGACAACAAAATTCATTTGAGCCGAAGCTCATCTCTGTCATTGTATATTGTAATCACGTGCAGTGTGTTGAAGTTCATTAATGTCAATATTTATGTGTATTGACAAGTTTATGTCTTATTTATGAGTTTATGTGCTAAGCATAGCACTGTGTTATTTCACGTTCATAAATAATTTCTTTAAGTGTGTGTATTCACAACGCGCAACAAACTGAGTAGTCTATGCACTGCACAGTAGTCTTGAGAACTTTGTTGCGTAGCCTGTAACTACGTTGCATAGAGTAGACTGCGTGCACCTTGGATTCCTTCAAATTGGTATCAGAACAAGTTGTTCAAGAACAGGTTGATCAAGAACAAAAGCTCTGTTGAAAAGTGAAATATGGCTTCTACCTCAAATCTTCAACCTCCCACTTTCACAGGAAAGAATAATGAGATGTGGTCCTTGACCATGAAGACTTTGTTCTAAGGTCAAGATGTATGGGATATAGTCAATAATGTCTATGTGGAACCAGTAGATCAGGCAACATACAATGCCCTCACATAAGGTGAGAAAGATGTCTTGAAAGATCAAATAAAGAAGGATGGAAAAACATTGTTTTACATACATCAAGCCATGCATGAGGGAATACTTCTAAGAGTTTCATCATAAAAGCAAGCCAATGAAGCATGGGACATATTACAAACCTCTTATCAAGGAATGGAAAAAGTAAAGACTTCAAGACTACATATTCTTAGAAGAGATTTTGAAACTCTATCAATGAAAGAGACAGATACAATAGATTCATTCTACACCCATGTCATTGGACTAATAAATTAGATTAAGTCTCATGGTGAAAACATAGAAGACAAAAAAATTGTTGAGAAGGTACTTATGAGTCTTCATCCTAAGTTTGATACCCTAGTGGTGACTCTAGAAGAGAGAAAAGACTTGAGTCAGTTCAGTCTAGATGAACTGCAAGCTTCCCTCATCAATCATGAACACAAATTGAATAGGTCAAGTATGTCATTAGAGAATGATTTTTCAGTGCAATCATCTATAAGCCGTGGAAGATGAGGGGGGAGTGATAAGTCTAGAGGCAGAGGAATAATTTATTTCAGAGGTGGATGTAGTAGCAGTCCTGGAAATACTGGTGGAAGAGGTCAAAACCCAAGTACCAGTCAGTCAAGTTGTCAGAGAACTGACAAGTCAAATATTCAGTGACATTATTGTAAAAAGTATGGACATTATGCATATGAGTGCAGAAAGAGACAATATAATCAAAACAAGAAAAATCAAGATCAGTCACACAGCGCAAATAACCAAACTTGCCCTATGTTTATGGCACGTGCAGTAGAAATGCCTATAGTGTCACCACTTGAATGCAATATTTCTCAAGCAAGTTCATGTGACATATGGTACTTAGATTTAGGCTATAGTAACCACATGACAAGAAACGTTGAACTATTTTCTAGTTTGGATGAGTTAGTCCAAACCAAGGTTACACTTGGAACAGATATCCAAGTCACTGTCTTAGGAAAAGGAAGTATAAACATTTTAACTAAGCAAGGAGAGCATAAATTTATGTCTGATGTATATTATGTTACTAGTCTGAAGCATAATCTGATGAGCACATGACAACTCTTACAAAAATGATAAAAAATCTACATGGAAGATAATAACTGTGTGATTATGGACAAATGCACAAGCAATCTACTTATTGAAAAAATCCAGATGACAAGTAATAGGATGTTCCCATTGACATTGAAGCCAACCAAGAATAAAAATACAATGCAAGCTATTGGTAAAGAAAAAGATGTGCAGTTAGGCACTGCAATTACAACAGGAAGTGCGCACAGTTCCAATGAAGAAAATAATGCACACAGTACCAAGAAAGGAGAAAATGGCGCAGAAATGCAGGCAACATTCCAATCTGAAATATAGGATGATTCCAGTTATGCCATTTCATATTTGGACATTTGAACTTTGGAGTTCTGAAGCTACTACACACAAAGGATATGGTAAAAGGTTTGCCATTGATAGAAAAACCAGAAAGGAGATGTGAAGGTTGCATATTTGGCAAGCAACATAGATAATCATTTCTAGTTGGCAAGTCTTAAAGAGAAAAAGCTCCACTGGAAATAGTACATTCAGACATTTGTTGACTAATGCAAACTCCATCTATAGGAGGCAGTACTTATTTTTTGACATTCATTGATGATTTTTCAAGAAAAAACATGGATTTATTTTCTAAAGCATAAATTTGACACATTGGGTTGTTTTCAGCAGTTTAAATCACTTGTGGAGAATCATAGCGGTTATTACATCAAGTGTCTAATAACAGATAGAGGAGGAGAATGCATGTCAAGATAATTTCAGAACTTTTGTAAAGTTCATGGCATCTACAGGAAACTTATCGCGCGATACACACCACAACAAAATGGTGTCGCAGAGAGAAAGAATAGAACTATCATGGAAATGGAATGGAATATGTTGACAACCAAACATTTGTCAAATGAGTATTGGGCTGAGGAAGTAGCAACTACAATATACATCTTGAACAAATGTTCGACAAAGAGTGTGAAAATAGAATTTCTCAAGAATCCTGGACAGGATTGAAGGACAATGTGGCGCACTTAATTTTTTTTGGTTGTGTCGCATATGCACATGTTCCAGATGAACTGAGAAGGAAGATGGAAACAAAGGACATAAATGTATATTTGTTGGGTATTTTGAAGAAACAAAAGGATACAAGTTGTATGACCCTGTCGCAAGAAAAGTCATAATCAACCACGATGTTCAGTTCGTGGAGAATGAAGCATGGGATGGAAGCATAACAAGGACAATCAAAATTATTGACCTGATGGAGCATGATGACATAGAAGATGAAGTGGTTCAAACACCATGCACAAGTCAGTGCGAAGTTCCTTCTACACCTGGCACTGCGACACAAATTACAACGCAAAACACTCTAGTAAAAACTGTAGGTGCACAGTATACACCTAGAGCGCAACAAACACTGGAAAACAGTTTGAGTAGTCCTACATCTTCAGATCCAACATTAGAAAGTCTATTACCCAAGAAGACAAGAAGTCTACACGACATCTATAATGAATATGCAACAAATTCATTTTCAATTTTTGCTCTATTTTCACAAATAGATGATCCATTAACATTTGAAGAAGAAGTCAAAGATGATGTGTGGGCACAAGCCATGGATGAAGAAATCATATGCATATAGAACAATCATACATGGAAATTGGAGATGTACCTGAATACAAGGATGTTATAAGTGTCAAGTGGATTTATAAAACCAAGCAAGACGCAGAAGGAAATGTACAGAAGTACAAGGCAACGTTAGTTGGAAGAGGCTTTACACAACAACCTAGAATTGATTTCAATGAAACATTTGTACCAGTGGCACACATGGACACAGTCAGAACCATGTTAGCTATTATTGCGCAATACAAATGGCCAGTTTATCAGATGCATGTAAAGTCATCATTTTGATTGGAAATTTGGAAGAAGTATATTTGGAACAACCACAAGGTTATGAGGTTCCAGGACAAGAAGACAAAGTGTACAGATTGAAGAAATCACTGTATGGATTAAAGCAAGCTCCAAGATCTTGGTACATTCGTATAGATTCCTATCTCACAAAAAGTGGATTTTAGAGAAGTGAAAGTGAGCCAACATTGTACATCAAAGAAAATCAACAAGGTAATATGTTAATTGTTTGCTTATATGTCGATGATTTGATTTTTACAGGTGATTTTGTCATAGAAGAATTGAAGTCGGTCATGAAGGATGGATTTGAAAAAAATGATTTGGGACTTATGAGATATTTTCTGGGAATAGAAGTGCACCAGTCCAAAACTGGTATATTTATCTCACAGTTTAAGTATGCGCAAGAAATATTGAAAAGATTCAATATGATGAATTCAAAAGCAACACCAACAATTGTCACAACAAGATTGAAGTTAAGAAAGGAAGACAAAGGGTCCAAAGTGGATCCCACACTGTTTAAAATACTGGTAGACCTGACATTACGTATGGAGTGAGCCTCATTTCAAGGTTCATGGAAACTCCAAAAGAATCACATTGGAAGACAGGAAAGAGAATTCTGAGATATGTGAATGGAACAAAATATTTTGGCATTAAGTACTCCATTTCAAAAGATTTCAAACTAATTGGATACACTGACTATGATTGTGGAGGAAACATAGATGATAGGAAAAATACATCTGGGTACAAATTTCATTTTGGAACAGGTATGGTATCATGGAAATCAAGGAAGCAACCCATAGTGACACTTTCTTCAACAGAAGCAGAGTACGCCACAACTACAAGCGCAACTTGTCAAGTAGTTTGGATGAGAAGAATGTTAAAAGATTTGTTGCAGGAACAACAGGAACCAACAACAGTTTTCTGTGACAACAATTCAACCATCATGTTATCAAAGAACCATGTGTTTCACAAGAAAACCAAGCACATTGATACAAGGTATCATTTTATCAGAGAATTGGTGAACATCAAAGAGATCTGTTTAGAGTTTTGCAGGTCAAAAGAACAAGTCACAGACATTTTTACAAAGGCTCTGGCAAGAGATGCATTTCAACATCTATGCAGTAGACTAGGAGTCTGTGCAGTAACAAATGAGTGACAGTAAATTTGTAACCAAAATTTTGATGCAATTTTTTTTGTAATCCCACCAACTTATAATTAAGGGGGAGTGTTAGAAATTGTAATTAGAAGTCGGTGAGATCTTCACATCTCCACCGATTTGTCTGTCAGTAGCTAAATTGTCAGTCAGACAGTCTGACAGTCTGCAAGTGCAAATACGCACATTTACTCAAAAGTCAGCTAACCAGCAATGAAGTTATAAATGGAGCCGATCTTTATCTTCTTGAGTTTAGTTAGGTAGATGAAGATTCAGTCGAATTAATGACAATGTTTAATGTTGAGTCGGTCTTAGCTTCTGTAGGAAGTCACAGTCAGTGTCCATATAAGTTCGAGTCTCTTAGTTAGTATATAGGATGAACATAGATGCAAAAAAGAAGTAGTTGATGCAGAGCAAAAGTAGAGAGGTAGAGATGAAGGAGAAGTAGAGAGGTAGAGAGGAAGGAGAATCAACATGAGCTGAGGAGTTGAAGAAAAAATCTCCGTGTCTGTGAAGTTGAAAACATAAGTCATTTGAGCCGAAGCTCATCTCTGTCATCGTATCTTGTAACCGTGCAAAGTGTGCTAAATTTCATTAATATCAAGCTTTTTTGTGTATTGATAAGTTGTTGTCTTATTTATAAGTTTATGTGCTAAGCATAGCACTGTGTTATTACAAATTCATAAATCATATTTGTAAGCGTTTGTATTCATAACGTGCAGCAAACTGAGCAGTCTGTGCACTGCACAATAGTCTTGAGAACTCTGTTGCGTAGCCTGTTTGGTGCGCAGTAGAATGCGCACACCTGAGATTCCTTCATGAACTGTTTATTATTCTTAGTACATGTGTTCAACCATGATTATAGTATTGGATTTTTATTTATGTGTGGGTGAAGAGTTTTTTTTAGGTCAATCAATTTTAATCTCTTCATTAAATTTGTTTTAATAAATTGGAAAAAATCAACTAACAATAAATTCATATATTACAAAATTATAATTTTCTTTAATTTAAATTTAAAAAATAATTTATTTTAATTATTGTTTATACCATTTTATTAATTAAAAAATTAATTAAAATTTTTATCATCATAAATATGAAAACAAAAATAAATCTTCTTTGAATGTTTTATTAGGATCATCAAATCTATAAACCAATTATAATCCAACTTAATATGATCATGTATTTTCAAATTTTTATTGAATTAGCGCAACTACATTTAAGTAAAAGTGATTGATATAAGTCTATGGAAGCCATTAGTTTGGAAAGGTGTAAAATGAAGTGGATAAACTTATATCAACTACTTTTACCCTAAAAGTGTGAATTAACTACCGACCAAATAGACCATGCACAATTAAAACTCAGTTTTGTAAAAATTCATTGAATCGTGGATGTGTCGACCAAACATGCATACACACAAAGCAATAGAACCTCATTTAATGTATTTTTGAGAATTGCACGACAGTGGGAAGCATCAAATTAAGCACCATGTAAAATGTTTGCTCAATAACTTGAAAATTGCAGTATTCTATCAAAATTTTGCAGAATAACTTGAGGCGCAAGTTTTACCATAGAAATATTTTTGAAAGCCCTTAAGAGGCCATGATTCACCTACTTGCAGGAGACTGCAATGCCATTTCCATTTCCAATACGTTTCCAACTAAAATAAGTGGTTTGTTAGTCCCAGACAAATATTATGATGAAAAAAGAAACAAAGTGATAGCTAGATCACCGATAAGGATTGGTACACTATATCACCTTGAGCCACCACTGGTTACGATTGTCCCAACATCAGAGGACATGCTATATTGAAAGCATGACGTCCAATGATCAATATAATTTTATTTTCATCCTTTCTACACCATGAAAACCATGAATATAGAAAATTACATGTTAATAATCAATGACCTACATTGTTTCACCCCTCCTGGGCTACGTCCACAAAAATTTGGCTATTATGCTCTTTTATTGTTTTGGTTCCAACACTACAATGCCTCGTGCATTAAAACTCTTGTTGGCATAGGGGTAGACCCAGGGTTCAATGCTACAACAACACACCAACAAAACCTTAACTACCAGCCCTTTCGGCAACACCTGCGAAGCAGATGAAGTATCACCCGAGGTAGAGGCAGGGGTGGTTGCAAGACTTAGATGTCTGCAACCTTAGCTGGGACACAGGTTTGTGATTCTAACGCTTAACAGAGCACTTAGCAATTAACCTTCATCAATATTCAGTTCTTAGTAACAGCGTAGACGTACCCTAATTACAGAGTATCACAGTATGCAACCAAATCCATCATCTAATAACACTTAACATAACAAGAACATATTAGATCTAGCAGATTCAAGCACTAAGAAATCCATATAGGTCTGATCTATCATTCATTCACATGAATAGGCACAAAGCAACATCAGATCTATCTAACATGCATCACATATAAACACATCGATGCATCACACAAAGAAGAGCAACACAACATGTACGTGGTTCACCCCACCCAGGGGCTACGTCCACCAAATCTTCTTCTTTATTAATGTCTTCAATTGGTTACAACACACAGTCATCAAAAACCCTTCTATGCACAGGACATAAGATATGCACAGCTCGCTAGATCCTTCTTCCTTGCATTGTAGCACAAAGCCTTCTATAATCTCTATAATAACTTGCACTTAGCTCTGTAACCCTTCTTGGTCATGCACATAACACTACTAGAACTTAGCTTACATCAAATAGATAGGCTACCATCCCCTACTTACTTCTCCTAGACATCTATTTATACATACAAAAGTGGGCCTAAGCGTGGGTGAACCCACGGGCCGACATCCCTTTCCCATTACATTGTCCCAAAACCCAAAAAGGGGCCCGAAAGTGGACCGAGATCCCATGATCTCCGCTTCGTCTGGTGCTCCATATTTGACACACTGTCGAAGTCCCAAAAATGGTCAAATATGACCAAGTGTTCCTCAAAACTTGGTCAAGGGACAATAGGCCCCCAACACTCACCTGTGACTCGTCCCGAGTCACTCTGGTCTGAGAAATTCTACTTCGAATGCCTCGAGCTTGGCTCGAGCTTCTTTGATATGTTGCAGTGCTACTGCTTCTTACTCAGTGAACTCTTGAATAAGTGCATCATTGAATGGTCCTTCGAGGCATTGTTCTGCTGTACTCACAACCTATTCAAGTTCTACTCCTTGGATTTCAAGTTTAATGAATAGCTGACATGCCTTTTCTTGCACTGGTTGAAGTCGTTGAGAGACTTCCATTACTTCTAGAGTGTGCGTACTTGCTGTTGGGTCATGCGTTGCTCTAGAAACCTCTTCATTGTCTCAACTGGTGACAAGGCCTTTAGTTGCACTTGTAACGTGTCTACCTGTTGTTGTGCGTATTGGAGCTACGACTCTAACGCCTTTGATTCTAGACTTTTCGTGAGGCTTTCATACATCTGGGTGCTTCTGGAGCTCAGCTGCTTGTATTCCAAGGCAAAGGATTTTAGTCAGTTAACTGTGCTTCGGGCAGTGGCCTCTCTTAGATCTCTTATTTCTTGAGGTGTCTCAGGCACAGTGCGAAGTTCTAGGTCTGTGATGCGCTGTTGAAGTTGTTGGATCACTCCTTACAGTTGTGCCACCTATTGTGGAACTCGTTCTTCTATCTAGAATTCGGGGTTTGTCACAGAGCAAAGTGCTCTGTGAACCTGTTCCTATACTTCAAGTTTCTCTGCGAGAAATTGTTCCCTGTCTTGCTGTAGCGTTGCTTTCTCTTTCTCCCACTTTTCTTGAAGAACTAGTTTTTCCTGTTCTGCATTACTGCATTGTTCTAGCATATGTGCCTGTGCCAAAGCTTGGGTAGCTTGTACTGTCTCTTCCTAAGCTCGTCGAACGCGAGCTTCAACTTTATTGGCAATCTGGTGTAGTTGGGTTGGCTCATCTCCTAGTTCTTTTGTTCCACTTGTCGAGGGTGCAATAGAAACTGCGTGGATGGATTGTAGTGCCTGCTGCACTTCTCGAAGTTCTCCCTTGATTCTTCTTAATACCTCCTCCTCCTTTGCTTCTTTCTTTTCCGCGATATCCAATGAAGCATCATTCAACGTAGCGACTAAGAAGTCGAAGTCATCTGAGGTGAGGGTAGTCTTAAATGTAGCCCTAGTGGCTCTGGATTTCTTTCAGGATGAAGGCTTTGGCGGGGTAACCTTCCTTTTCTTAGTTGGATCCTCTTCATCTCTAGGAGGAGTAACTTTGCCTTTGTTTTTCTTGACTTCTGTTCCACCTAGTTCTCCACCATCATCTCCCTGCTCAGGTGACGTCGAAGATGTGTCCACAGATGTGCTATGGACATCATGCACTTCATAATTTTTCTTCGTTTTACTTGGTCCAGGTGTGTCCGGCATAGTTTCAGTGCTATCCACATCAGACATCTTTGCGGGGTCTGCTGGAACAAGGAGGTCTTCCGACCATTCCTTGGTAATCTCCTCTAAGTCATCTTCTGTCAATTTGTAATATGACTGGAGCTGTTGTTTATGCTCGTCAGCACGTGTTGTAATGTAGGTGAAGTGGCGGTCTTTGTTGAACTTCATCAAGGGTCTAAACCTGTAAAGTGTTTTCGGGGTGATGCGTGGTGTAGATTGGATTGCGATCTTCAACTAGTTGTAGTAGGCATGGAAGATGGCATTGCACTGCCACTGTTTGCTCATGTCGCTGGAATACCACAGAGTATATAACTTCGCGACCAATGGTTCGAAGGGTTCTATATCCGGGAATGTGGTGCCTTCTGGTAGCTCCCAGGCAATGAAAGCGATCAATATAAGAATCCAACTAAAGTGGAAGGCATACCCTTGGTCTTGCGCTTCTCTGCAATCAATCTCTAGTTGGTTAACAAGGTACTGCACCTAGTTCATCTGTAATCCCTCTGCGCACTTCCCTGCGAGGTCGACCACGAATCCAATCACTTGAGTTGGTCTATTATTACGAACTAACTTGCCCACGATCAGCTGATAGGAAAGGCACACTAAGATACTCTGAATAGAGGCTACCTTGCAACCTCGCGTGCCCTTCTCGACATCACCATAGGTTTACTTAATTTTCTGCGCTAATGCTTAGTCGAAGGTTTTGCTAGGGTAGAACTCCAATGGGTCAGGGCCTTGCATGCTAAGCCCTGTGATTCGATTGATCAAGATCAGATCCACAGTGATGCGTCGGTTTAGCCATAGGTATCCACTGTGATAGCAAGATAGAAGCAACTTTACACACGCATTCACCTCCTGGTGTTTGCCAAAGTGTGGGATCTTCATAACATTCAACAATGTAGACTACGCGAGGTTCTGGGTCCAAGATTGTGGGACGATCTTTGAGTTTTTTCCCTTCGTCTTCGTTAGATACTTGTGCGGGGAAAGCATACTGTAGACTTTCCTGTCACCGAGGTTGAAGTCACTAAACTTCAACACTACGATCTTGTCTTGATTGGCTCGAACTATGCGCACCCTTTTCGGAAGGTACGTAGTGATCAAAGTATACTCGAAGTCTTTGGGTACACTATCGCGGTTAATCCCACCACTCAGGGGTGGTATGTAATTCGTCAGAATGCGTGGAATAAGCTTGGTGTTCACAATGTCATCTCTATTCTTTGTTCTTGTCTCTGTCGTGGTTCAGGAAGGTCCTGCTCTGCGAGCAGTTGAGGGAGAAGCTTGGATTCCTCTTGTTGATGATGCTTGCACACCCGCAGACATCCTTCTTTTTGACATGACTCTCTCAGCCATTAATTCAATCAGAACTTCTTCGACTAATTTCTCTACTGCGCTGAGCTCGTCTGACATACAAGCTCGGGGTCGATTAGATCAGGTGTGAAATGGATTTAGAAACTGCAGTGGAGGGTATGGGAACAAGGCGATGATCATAATGCAAAATAATCTTAGGATGTGGGCTCAAGTTCTTAGTTAGAAAAAGGTATTCTCGGTGTGTGGTGCGGCAGACTAAGTAAGAAAGTTAGCAACGGTCTTCTTGCAACGAGTATGAGGCTTCATTAACTCATGTTCTATCCGTTTATGGTGCAGTCTGATGGTCTAGTGGCGAACCATCAATGCTTTTCGACCCGTTCAAAGCAGTAGTCGAACGGTTATATCAGCTTCTAACAGCTATATTGCTTCGCCTCGACGAAGTGGCCTATGTCGTTGGTCTGATATCTCGGCGAAGTTCAATTTTTGCAAGTTTCCCATTCTACGAGGTTCCCTCTGAAATATTTTGTAGTCTGTCGATCTTAGCTCTCCTTTTACTTAGTTTCCTAGCCTTTTTTCCAATGAGCTTCATCTCGAGGATTCTCTTTCCATTTTGATTCTTATTTTCCTTGAACATAGGTACTTCGCACTGCTGAGATTCTCTCCTAAGACCCAAGGGTAATAATTCTTCTTTTTCTGGGACATGTGCTTCGGGCTTCTGTGAGCCTTCTGACATTCTTTCAGCTTCAACATCTGGGCCTCTAATGATAAGTGGCTTTGATCTGTTCTCCTATTCTTCAATCAACTACGCAATCCTTCTGGTCATGAAATCTGTTAACTCTTGTCTCTGTTGTTCTAAAACTTTTGCTTATTCTTCCTTTCTGGCTAATAAACGAGGCGATGTCCTCAATAAACTTAATAATCTCAAAATCTTCTTCAGTCAAAGTTCTATTGACTGTCATAGGTATCTGAGTGAGTTTTCCACCTAACATTATCAGTTTTCCTCTGAATAGTCCTATTCCTCCCAGTGAAGGAATCATGGCAAGCTTCCCTATAACTTCCCAAGTTCTTTCTGGCATGATGTTCACTTGTGTTTCTTTGTCAAGAATACAATCAATGTCGAAGTCCCCTAGTCTTTCTTCAACTTGTTCCTTTTCTTTGAAGATATCTGGTAATCAGACATCTTTATGTTCTTTCAGGGTTTCTTTCATCTGTATCAATACTTTCTCTGATTATTTTTGAGATTCGACTATTTCTAGAGATGTATTAGGGTTTTCTTCATTCAGATTCATTCTTTCAAGCTTAGCAAATCATTCTAGGGCAATCCAACACTTCATGGTCCAAATCTTTGCAACATAGACAACTAGGCCTTCCACCTGAGCATTCCTTAGCTAGATGGTCTGGTTTTCTGCAACTGTAACATAAGGTTAATCCTCTCTTTCTTGTGAATGATCCCCAGCCTCTTCTATACTGCGCACTAGAATCATGGTAGCTAGCCTGCGAAAAATCCTTTCTAGGATCCTGCATTCATTGGTTAGTCCAAACATTCTTTCTATGCATAGGTATAACATATTTATCATTATTCTTACCAGATCTATTCATATCAAACCTTCTTTCATCTAACAATGCCCTAGTTTTCAAGCTAGGACAGACTCTATCAAGCATACCTAGATCCATATTTTAGAAACAAAAATTTTCACCTATCTTACTTTTACAGAGCATAAAGCTTCTAGATCTAAAAACTTTTAGCCGTTCTTACCTCTATCAGAGAACAGAGCTTACAGATCTTACCTCTTTCTGTATATCTGACCTCTTTTCTTCATAAACTTCCACTTTAACCTTTCTTAGAGCACAAAGTGTTCATATCTGACTTATTTTCTTCAGAAACTTCCACTTTAACCTTTCTTAGAGAACAAAGCATTCAGATCTGACTTATTTTCTTTAGATTGGTCCTTCCTTCTTTAGCACAGAGCTGATCAGATCAAGTGGATTACTGTGCACTAGGGCACAGGTCCACACACAGAGCTTCCAAATTTTAGGATGAAACTTTGTACCAAGATTCTTCTTTCTTAGTTCCCAGCAATCACAGTTTCAAGTCCCGGCAATGAAACCATTTATTGGCACAGGGGCAGACCCAGGGTTCAATGCTACAACAACGCACCAACAAAACCCTAACTACTGTCCCTTTTGGCAACACCTGCGAAGCAGATGAAGTCTCAACCGAGGTAGAGGTAGGGGTCGTTGCAAGACTCAGATGTCTGCAACCTTAGCTGGGACACAGGTCTATGATTCTAACACTTAACATAGCAATTATCAATTAACCTTCATCAATATTTAGTTCTTAGTAACAGTGAAGACGTACCCTAATTACAGAGTATCGCAGTATGCAACCAGATCCATCATCTAATAGCACTTAACATAATAGGAACATATTAGATCTAGCATATTCAAGCACTAATCACATCCATATATGTCAGATCTAATATTCATTCACATGATTAGGCACAAAGCAACATTAGATCTATCTAACATGCATCACATAGAAACACATCAATGCATCGCACAAAGCAGAGCAACACATCATGTACTTGTTTCACCCCCACCCGGGGGCTACGTCCACCAACTCTTCTTCTTTATTAATGTCTTCAATCGGTTACAACACACAAACATCAAAAACCCTTCTGCGCACAGGACAGAAGATCTGCGCAACTCGCTAGATCCTTCTTCCTTGCGTTGTAACACAAATCCTTCTATAATCTCTATAATAACTTGCACTTAGCTCTGTAACCCTTCTTGGTCATGCACATAGCACTACTAGCACTTAGCTTACATCACATATATAGGCTATCATCCCCTATTTACTTCTCTTAGACATCTATTTATACATACATAAGTGGGCCTAAGCGTGGGTGAACCCATGGGCCGACATCCCTTTCCCATTACATTGTCCCAAAACCCAAAAAGGGGCCCGAAAGTGGGCCGAGATCCCATGATCTCTGCTTCGTCTGGTGCTCCATCTTTGATAGGCTGTCAATGTCCCAAAAACGGTCAAATATGACCAAGTATTCCTCAAAACTTGGTCAAGGGCCAACAACTCTCCATAAGAACAGGTCGAGATATACAATGAGGTGGACTAGATCGCACCAGGCTCCTTATCCTACGATCTAACCCTCAAGCTCTACCTTATTCCCTCTCCCCTACTTAACAACTTACATAATTAGATCGGACTTACAATCACATTAAGTAACAACAACTACTAACAATGTTCCAACCACTCCTCAAAAACGCACTCAAAACATAACCATCCCTCTACCTAGACATCCTAGGTACCTACTTATACCTATCTTCAGCTTACCAACCATTACATATTCTTACCAAAACCCTAACCCTACCATTGCTAGGTATTCTTGCATGTGTGCCTCGCATGCCTTCCTCTTATGCATGTGCATCTGTTTTACACGTGTTGTTTTTCTTGCATGTGCATCTTCCTTACACATGTTGTTTTTCCTGCATGCACATCTGCCTTACACTTGTTGTTTCTTCCTTAAAACTGGCCTACACCCAACATGTACATATAGTTACCATGAGATATCATCATAGCAATTTCAACCAAAATATTTAAACTTGTTTCTCACATATATAAATTTTCACCTATTGATTTCAAATTTGTTTCAAAAAGGGAATAAGATTTCATAAGTATGAGGTTCCATCCCCATAGCATTTGGCTCTTGCTGCAATAGGTGTTGGTATTCCTTGTGGGCTTATGCTTATTTCCATATCCAATACCATTCTATATACAACCTAAACTTTTAATTAGCGAAAAAAATGTAAGTATCCATGTTTAAAATATTTTATTGTGATGCATCTAAACTCTCAATCAATTGTAAGTTGTTAGTACTCACACACAAAATCTCAAATTTCCACACACCATGAGTTCGATTACTTTCCATTGTTAATGATATCAATCAGAATGATACAATCAGTCATTGCATGTGCCTTGATATCACAATAAACATATCATAATGAAATCACATGTTTAATCCAACAAACTAATGTCCCAATACTCACGGTCATATGCACACAATGCTTCCAACATTGATCTTCATAAGACTACATGACCATGCATTTTCTCAATTCATCTACCTATTTCATATCATGAATGTAACTTCTCATTCATTCATTGTCATTCAACTCAGTTGTGACATGCTCATTCACAAAGGCATTGCAAATAATATATTGGTATTTGTACACCAGAGGTTCATCCCTCTCCCATACCTCACTGAGGTATCAATGCATGCATGCATTCACTCATGATCTTATCTAAAAATATGAAAAATATACTTCAAGGAATTCTTACCTAATTCCCTTTAGATTCCTCGCTACTATGGCATGACCAATTTCACACCTACATGGATACAATCATCATTCTTAATGTTATATTCCCAACTAACACTCCATGGGAGCTCGCATAATCCATTAATTATCCTTTCAATATTCATCCTCTTGTATTGGTCCTTTGCATGAGGTTTTCCACTACAGGCAGCCATATCATCAACATATTCAACCGTTCCTAGTCACAATCATAATCACAATTACACCAACTATAAATACAATCACAATGTATGTGCCACAACACTTTCTAGATCAACAAACATCATCAAGTTATGACCTAGCATATACGTTGATTAATTGGGTTGGATGTCAATGATGTCAACCCTTGAAGAAAGTCAGGTAGAGAATTTTGGTTGCACAAAGTTTTGGGTAATGGACCCAAGTTTTTTTGATGTATAATGGTATGAGTTTTGATATATTTGCAGGTAAGACTATTCTAGATTGATAGTACATTTCATTCCATTTTTGGTGGTATGTGGAATGCCACATAACTCCTCACGGTTTGAGAGTTATGGCCTCACGAAGTTGGAGGACCCTCATTTGTTGGCTTGAAGCCCCAAAAGGTCAAAGAAGTTAAAGTGCTTGCAAAGAAGAAATTATTTAAATAATAAAGTGAAGTGAAAAATTCAAAGAGGATTATTTAAATAATAAAGTGAAGTGACAAAGTCAAAGAGGATTATTTAAATAAAAAAGTGAAGTGACAAAGTCACATAGGATTATTTAAATAATAAAGTGAAATGACAAAGTCAAGGAGGATTATTTGAATAATAAAGTAAATGGAGAAATTTCTAATTATGGAAAGTGGTTATAAGAAGGTTAACCCTAAAATTAGGAAAATTGGTTAAGTAGTCAAGTGGCTATTGGATATATGGACAAAGTGGCTATGTGGACAAAGTGGTCTAGGAGATGCTTCTAAGGAATCTACATGAAAGTATAAATAAGAGGCAAGGCTCTCTCATTTCAATCACACTTGAGAATATTGAATATCTATAGGTGATTGAGGTAACCAAAGGATATCTAAGCCGAATTTCAGAGGAAAGGTAAAGTAAAGAAGGTCGAAATTCAAGGGAGGATAAATTCTTTTGATGATGTTTTCTAAGGTATGTTATTTACAGGTCATCTCACCATTTTTGCAATAATATTTTTTCTAGAATGATTCAGACTGTGAAATTGGGAGACCATTAAGGAAACATATCCAAGTAGCTGTGGTACAAATTTCAGCTTGTGGGTTGTTGTATTTTTGGAGTTACACTCCGTGGAAAATAGGGTTTGTGGCTAGTCCTGAAACTAGTCTAAAACAAGTGTTTCGGGTAAAAATGCCATAACTTCTTCATAACAGATCCAAATTCAGTAAGACCATATGTGTTGGTTAGAGTACAGTCTGTAGTATTATGTGTACAATTTTCATATCCATACAAAAAATATTCTGTGCAGAGCACGCTCTACAAGTTTGCTCTCTAGAATAAACCAGAATTCAACAAGGTATGTAATTTTTGCTATAAATCCTTTTCTGAGAGGTTCCAAGTAGTGAAAAATAGAGGAATTGCATAAAACACACTGAAGAAAATTGTGTACTATCTTTAGATATTTATTCATTACAGGTACATAGTTATGATTATTTCAAGTTAGGGTTGTTGACTAATCCAAAACTAGTCATGTGAGACTAAAGTAAAGATTGATGAAAATGCTAGTTTCTTGTTGTTAAAGTTAAGGAAGGTTTGCAGGTATGTGATCATACACACCAAGTCTATTACAGAGTTACAAATTGGATTTGGATGATGAAATTGATGAGGGATTTTGGTTGAGTTTGAGGTATAGGTTGGTGCATGGTTGATGCACTTGTTTATGGTACAGGTTGATTACAGGTTGAGGTACAAGTTGATGCATGGTTCAGGTTATTGGTACAAGTTGTTTGGTGCAGGTTGATTGGTACAGGTTTACAACAGTATATCTCACAGTGATAGTGTGACAGTGGTTCCATCATTCTACGTATACGTCAGGGCAGTTGGACGAGGCAAGGACAGGTGGTTGTAGCCGAAGAACATAGGGGGTTGTAGTCTCCTTCTAGTTGTAGCCAGAGAATTGGCGAGTTGGAGCTTCCCTCAGGTTGTAGCCTGAGAGACTAGGGGGTTGGAGCCTCATTCCAGTTGCAGCTGGAAAATAAAGGAAGTTGGTGCTTTCAATGAATGTAATTCTTCAAGACATACAAGAAAATGCATTATGTGGTGTTCTCCCGCTTTGGGTTTCCACATAAAACACTTGTTTACTGTGTATGTGTATGATTGTTCATTTGTTCATTGTTTATTTACTCTGCAAATATTGGATGATAATGCTACATTGATATAACACTTGCATTATATGGTTAAAAAGGATTGTATTGCTCTATTATTGATTCACCCCCCCTCTCAGTAATCCAACAATATATGTATGCACTCTACCATTTTACTTCTAAATGCATTTATTAGTGCACATATATTTCAATTATTTTCTTTCTGATAATTTATCAACATTCCCATGCCTCGAATATTTTCTCAATTCATCTTTCTCATTCAAGAGAAGTATAACAAACATTAAGAGAGGATTCAAGGGATTCTTTCTTCGTATTCCTCTGCATAGCTAGGAAATCACAACCCATCTGATCCTTTCCATGGCCTTTATTTGCTCAAATAGTCCATTCATGTCCACCTTGACAGTTTTAGAGCTACCCTTCTTCATGCAATTTGCATTCATCTCAGCAAGGATAGTAGTCTCACACGTTTATTTTAGAATTCCAACATATCAAGATTATGCATCAAGCTTTATTAATATTTCTTAATAGGATCACCAACCTTATTATCTTAGCACAAGTAATATAGGGTAGCTCTTCGCTTTACACTCTTATCCATAGATTGCTTAAACCAATGTTGCAGAAATGCAATGAAATTTCTACTTGATAACATTCTAATACATGCATGGTCTTCATCTACATATTTTCATCTCTTCAACATTTTTTTATATCTCTATTCTCCTGATAGATCATTTCTGTAGTCTACCCGTGTGTGACGACTTTAGTATGCATCTTCTTTGTTTCAATGTTTAACAACTCATATAACTTGTCTGGAACATCTAACATATCAAACATATGCACATCATATTTAAGTTCCACTTCTCCATAATGAGTGGAATCAAGTCTGATCTATCAATATCATCACATTTAGTCCCCATTTTAACCAACACTTGTGTTTCTCCTTTTCTTGAGATGCATTCCATTCTTTGTGGTTAGGGTCATTTCCCATGTAGTTTCCCTAATCGACAAGGTCAAAATTCTTGTTAGTTTTCATAATGACATTTTCCAAATACAAAAGCTTCCATATGGTAAGTATAATGACATTCTAGGATTGGTAATTCACACATCAGTTTTATATCTCAAATGGAGGACTAATCTATTTAGCATCTAAGGACTGCACTAGAAAATCCATAGTTTTGTTTCCAGAAAAATGACAACAAATCTTGCAACCTCAACATAGGATTAAAAAAAGTTTATCTTTTGAAAGCTTCTCCATTATTCCAATGGCAGGTCTCATAGGCATACTCATAAGTATGTTTCTCTTTCTCATGAGGTAATCAATGAAAAAACAAAACCTATTGTATACCAAGTCATACATTGTACTCTTGCTAAATTCCAAGCTCCAAGAACTAAGTTACAACCCTTTAAAGTTATCCCTAAAGATTTTTCTCTCTTGCCACATCATCATATATATGGCTACACACATTCCATGTGATGTGACATTGTATGATCATGCATCAACATGTATATGGAAAACCATTGAGTTACACGTTTACTGAGGTGAAATACTCCTTCCTAGCTTATTGCATTTTGGAAAATATTACTGTTGAGCACTATATTGCAAACCTCCAAAATTTCTTGTCATGCCGAGAACATTTTTTTGTCTTGTGATGTATTACATTGTGGAATTTTTTCTCCCATATGATATCACATCATATGAAAAAAATATTTCATTGTGACACGAGCCTTCTCCCTTGTTCTTCTTCCCTTCATTTCGTCTCCTTATCTCCCATTTGTCACATCCTCAATGTTTAAAGATGAAACGTATCACATCCTAATTTTTTTTGGATGCAATACGTGACACTCCACTAATTCTTCTTCATGCAATGACCTCTTGGATCCATTCTTTATCACTTCGCTATGTTCAGGGTTTCCTTCATCGTCATTTTGCAAGCCACCAACTTTTCTTATCTTGCAACAAGGCCTGGCCCATGTCCTCGCCTTGTATCGCACGCCCACAAATCTTCTTCTCCTGCCTTGTTTCACAAGCCAAGAAACTTTCAATCTTGCAACGTGCTTTCTTCTTGGCCCATTTATCACATCACCAAAAACTTTGGCTTCATGTGGCATGTTGCACGAAGTTTATCTTTTTGTAATACACCGCATCACACAAATTTTTTTCTTCGTGTGATGAATAAAACACCTCAAAAAATAATCTAAGTCTTTCTCTTCGGCTTATCACATCTCCAAAACATTTAGTTTCATGTGTTGTATCACACGAAGTTTATCTTTGTGTGATAAGTTGTTTCGCACAATTTTTTTCTCTTTGTGCAATAAGACTTACCCCTAGAAATTTTTCTTAATTCCACCACCTTTGTTTGTTGCCTTCTCTTGTATCGTATGAACTTTTTCTCACATGGAGTTATCTTCATTCGATACACACATTATCACATGAACTTAATTTTCATGCAAATGCTAAATTTTTCAAGTTTGTCCTTCAAAATTTTCCATATTTTTGCTAAGTCATATAACTTAGAACTTAGTAAAATTCCAAGTTATTTCCATTCGAGTGTTTCTAGATTTACATGCAAGTGTGGAATATCATTTCCAGCATACTCGTCAACACTTGCACGGGAGCATGCTTGTATTTAGTTAAATGCGCGCGCACACACACATATCAAGGTTACCTTTCTCCATGAATTACTTAGGTAAGAATAAATATCAACCCATATATACTACTTTGCAACACTCAATCATTAGAGTATCTAGAAGAAATCTTATATATTTATATATTAAACCTAAGGAGGGATCTTAAGAAACATTTGTAACTACCTAAAATTTTGTCATGACAATTAATTTTTCCAATCCTTTTAGTCATAGACTCATTCTCCAATTCTGAATTCAATCTTCAACAATACATAGCTCATAAAGAAATAACAGAGAGATATTCACAATATCCTCATACTAACAATGTCTTACAGATAATTAGGATCCAAAACAAATCTTGATTATGGCATGATCTCACCACTTAAAGGAAAAACCATAGCATGAAGAGTTACACACACAGACACACACATGTATCACGATAATATCGCCAAAACCCACCTCGGCGATAATGTCACCAATAATAATTGCAATAATTTGAAATTTTTAATAGATAATTAAGGTAGGTAATTATTGTGATAATTTCCAAAGTATCGTTGTGCCTACATTAGTATCACCTTAAAACCAATTTTTTGGTCATTTAGCCCTCATTTTACAAAATTAAGTTAGGGGATTGAGCTCTAAGGATACTGTGACTATTTTCCATCAAGCAAACAAGGGGAAATCTATTGTTTTCATTTCTAATGGTTCATCTCATGAGATACATAACCTAGTAATTAATGATAATATTAAATTCTTAAAGTAAAAGTTGACATTCTCCTTTTACTAAAAAATTTAGCATTACCATTATTGTTTCAGGATGTTTGAGATTGCTTCCCAACTATTAGATTTCATATGGAGAAAGTAGAATTTCATATCCCATTCCAAATTCAACAGACTTAATAGTTTTTCAGGATTTAGGATTGGTAGGATTACAAATCTATCATATATGAGGGTATGGAGCTGACATTTAATCAAGAGCACCAAGCCCTCTATGTACCTCAATGTTGGTGGCATTGATTGTTGAACTCCTCTATCATGACCCTAGTAAAAATGTACCCTTCACTCAAGAAAAATCATTGATTGGGAATGTTAATATTTTTCTATACTATTTTAATGCTTAGAGGGTGATATTGATGATGAGGATCCCATTATAGGTAGTGAATTTGATGATAAGTAGATATTTTTTGTATCATGATTATTTTTTTGGACTCTAGAGGCCATTTAGAACCTCTTTGTTGATTTGTTATGGTTCAGAGATGGATTGCACTTGGTGATATTTTGGTTATATGCCCCCTTAATTGTTATATACATGAGAATATTTCCATATTTGTGTATATTTGACACCATGAGTACATGGAGGAGGCATCTCAGTGGTTGGAGAATGATGTTGATGAGTTGGAGGAGGATGTATCAGAGGATGTTCCACTTCTAGGAGAGACATATTTGCAACATCAGGAGGATATTGAGCGTTTACCACAGCCAATGCCACGACATCCAGAGATACTACCAACTAGGGGAAGAGGTGAAAGATCAACCTTATCCCTGGGAGTTGCACCTTCCACCCTAGGATCAACCTCAACATGTCCATCTACTGATTTTAGAGGAAAAGCGTTAGCAGTGACCTTTTCCCATAAAATGGGTAGAGGGAATCATTGATATCTTAGTGCATCATGATTAGACTTGTAGGTTTGTAGTATCTAGATGTCTCATGATGATCATCTCATGAGATACATTTATTTTTGTTTTGATGTGATTTTTTGTTATCCTATTAGGACTTATGACTCAATAAAGACATTGTGTTTCAGTATCAATGTTCGATGTACCACTTGACATCTTATACATCTTATATTGTAGTTTTATTTTCATAATTATATGACAGTATGTTTGTTTGATGTTGACGTTACTTTAGAAGTTTAAAAAATTGAAAAAAATTATTATTTTTGTATTTTTTAAATTTACCTGATAATTTTCGATATGTTCCCCGATATTGTCGATAATTTTGATTTTGGATCCCTGACGATAAATTCCTAATAATGATAAATGTAACTTTGATATGTATATCAATAATTCTAGACTCAACTTAATGGGGGGGTGTAGCATAACATAAATAATACAGACTAGGTGAATTTAAACAATTTTTGGATGCAGTGAAAACCCATATGCATCTTCCTTCAAGACTTGAAGTCAGTTTACCATACATCAACGATGCTATACAATCTCCAGAGAGATTCTCATAACAATTGGACTAATAGAATTATTCTCAAACATTAGGAACCAAGAAAAAATATGCAAATTTAAAATCACTAAACAATCACTCTTTTATTAGTTCCACTCAATTAATTACGCAACCATATCTTGTGCACTATATCACATCACCAGTACCTCAAATATACACCATTCATGGATCTTACTTAATAAGTGTTGTAACATAATTTTAAGGGTAATTTTTATTCCATTTAAGAAAATTAATGCAATACAATAACATATTTACATGCACTATATTTCTCTCATGCAATCTTCAATCTCACGACAAATCTTATCCCATGTATGAAAAAATTCTTAATCAAACTTGATTGTATATCAATTTCAAGCAGAATTAGAGAGACTTATTTGAATTCAAAACTGCCCAACAAATTGACTAAGGGTGAGTGATTTTCCACCCAACTGCAAGATTAGTTGCACTTAATATTTCTACAAATTGCCACCCTTTAGCCAAACCATGATACCGCAAGGAAGAATTTGGGATAATCTTAGCAATTATGAGGAAATGTCAAACTCTTCAAGGGTAAATTTACATGGAGGATCGTCACTATCTCTCATGATCCCCATAATTCTAACTACCCCCTATGTTGGTTAGCACAACACAAGAGAAAGTTGTCTTCACTACCACACATTCCCCCGAGCATATCCTCTTTCTAGTTTCCTCTTACATGTCGAGGAAGGCCCTAATTCATTGTCCTGCACTCCAGTGTTTGCAGAGAATTTCCCACGTGGGTTCTAGTATCACTCACATGGTTTTTTTACTAGTTAAACCCAACCATCAACTCATCTTGCATCCAATTCTCTTCTGCATGCATATACTCATTTATGCTCATGCACACTCATGCATGGATTTTTCTCCCCTCCATCCATGCACTAGCCCCTTAAATTTCTAGGAACAATTTCTAATGGAGAATTGTCTAGAGGGTGATTTGACCACACCCCTCCTCAACTCATTCCGCTCATAAATGTGGAAGGTGGTCCTTCCACCAACTGCATTCAAGGATGGGATTTTCAAGTCAATCAAGGGAAAATGGGGGATATTTTTCAAAATTAATTTGGAAAAAGGTGGATAGGGATTCCTTAGGTATGTTTAACCACTTCTTGTCCCCTTCATTATTCCCCAATTGTGGTATCATGGTCCCTATAGGTTCGCATGCCTCAATCAACTGTTGGAATTTTCTTATTAGCTAAATAATATATTATTTACAACATTTACATGTATATATCATCACAACATTGTAATTAATTATCCATGCCAGAATTAAAACAAAAATTAGTGAAATTAGTTACATATTTAATGAAGGGATCAAAATGGGTATGTTATAGGTAAGTCAATCCTACGTTCCCTAATCTTATATTATTTGTAGTGTCGTCTTCCTTTTTTTAGTTAATGAGCACACACAAGCTATGTAATAAATGGATGTTATTTCCCACTAACCTTTCTCTTTGATGAAGGTTTAATGGCGGGCATTGAAGGTCAATGTAAATAATGAAAAAAACATTTTTGTAGCGGTAGTGATCAAAGATATGGAAATTATAAAAATAAAAAAACTCATCAAAAACCACATGAATAAGAACTCAAGCATATTCATATAGCAACTCATAAAATACCACCAAAATTAGCTATTGAAATTAATTAGTTAGCAAACTATCAATGGCTACAAAATTGGTCAATTCAGTAATTATCAAGCTCAATAATGAGCAAAACTTAATATTTCTAGAGAGGTAAATGGATATACATGATGAATAATATAGGCCAATTAAGGATCCCATCAGTCTTCTCATTGATATCTTTCCAATGAGCTATCGTTCACCTAAAATGAAGTTTGTATGCAAAAAATATAACCTCAACAAGGTAGGAGTCTAAATAGTCCACATAAGTCCAAGTGGTGACCATGTCAACTCACCGTAATTAAAATATGAGAGTTAGTAACATGTGGGAATTCACTAGATATTTCTAGAATCATCATGAAGGTTCCAATAAGGTTTTGAAATCCTAAACCTAACATCTATTCTATCTATGAAAAATGTAGCAAAAGGAGGGAAAAGGTTTCACTTTTTCACTAGTTTCTAGTAGTTCCATAGTATGAGCATGAGTGTGGAGGAGATACTAACATTGTAGAGAGAAAATCATATTGTGGAGGACTATAAAGAACCATAGTGTTTCATAGCTTCATAGTAAGCTTGGAAAGATTTGTAATTTTTATTGTAATCTCCATAATATAAGAACATTGAAGGCACAATCCTTCAGTAAATGTTTGTTTTCCCATATGGGTTTCTAGGGTAATATTTGTGTTCCATTGTGTGTCTTTGTTATTGTAATTTATTTCATATGTTTCAATAGTTAAGGAATATGAATGGTGTTATTTTATTTGTGCTAAAATGTTAAAAATACAAAAAGATAGTTGCACAATCAAGCATAGGCTCACTATAGTCATTTTAAGTTTAGATTGTTTTTTATTAATATGACATTTGAAATATCCAATGTAGTTTATAGATCATATTGGTATCAAAGTATTATTTTGGAACTCGATGGTTTGAGAATACTACATTCTTAATTGAATCAAAAAATCCAAGTACATAGGAGAGCCATACCCTGTTTATCTCGAGATTAGAGTAAGAAGGGTTAATAAGTAATTGCATTAATGTTTATAAATGAAAGAAGAGCACCAAAAACATACCTAAGGATGAAGGTGGAACAATATTTATGATGTTAGAAGATCAAGTAGCCAATATTTCTAAGACAATGGCCACTCTCAAGAAAACAATTGGCCCCTTTTCACAAAAACTCGAATCTCATGAGAAACTAGAATATTATAAGGAGTTGATGAAAGAGAATTAATAACCAAAGTTTGAAAAAGGGAACTCTAGTAACCATTATTTTCAACACATTTTGGAAATTGAAGTGAAGTTCAAAATTAAACCGTACAAATATGATGTAGATGCATTTAAATTGAATCATTGGTTCGAATAAACAAAAGTCTATTTCAGTATGCATGTCATATGAGAGGGGAAAAAGTATAATTTTCTAGACTAAGGCTATAAGGCCATGCATAGAATTCATGGGAGAGCCACGCGAAGGGACCTAGGTTTTGGGGAGACCCACCAATAACTAAGTGGGATTTATCCAAATACCTTTTGAATTCCAAGTTTTATCTTATCGAGTTTGAAGAGGACCAAGGGATTTGGTGGAACTATTATTGATAGAGGCAAGGACATAGTGTATAAGAGTACACTAAAGAGTTGAAAAAGAAAGCCATTTGATTGGAACTAAATCCTTGGGACCTAGATGTGATCATTGAGTATATGGGTGGTGTTTGTAGTCACATAAGGAAACAATTTATTCTATTGAAACCCAATACCATTGATGATTCCTATGTATAGGACTAGTACATTACATCAAACAAGAAAAAGGGGAAACCAAATGGTTTGAAGTAGTGATACCAACATGGAGATTCAAATAAGAGTGAGAAGAAGAAGGGAAAAGGAAAAAATAAGAAAACTCCTAACACAACCCATATGTGAAATGACCCTAATAACCACTATGACCATTGCAACATTGATGGTCACACAAAAAAATATGTTGGAAACTGCATCCAAAGCCAAGACCTAAGAGCTATAAGAAGCATACTTCTAATAAGAATAATATTTTGTTGGAAGCTAGAAAAGATATAGAAAGCATTCCAAATGTGGACAAAATCATTGTCTACACAAAAGTATAAAAGTAAGTGAACCTAGGTTGCCTCCATCACAAATAGAAGGAGATGAAAAATATATTCCATATCAAAATTTAGATCAATAAGAACAAAGTAGATGCATTGTTCAATTCTTATTCATAGGGAAACCTCATTATAGAGAACCTAGAAAGTAATATTCATTTTGAAATGCATGATCACCCCCATCCATACCCTTTGAGTTGGGTGAATAAGGATGCGGATTTAAAAGTTACAAAGTAGTATAATCTTATATTTGTTGTTAATGCAAATTTTATTGATAAAATATAAGTCAATGTAGTGCCTCTTAATGTATGCGATGCAGTTGTTTTTTTCACATATATATGTATATGAGGGATTATTTCTTCATAAAGAAGGAAAACCAAGATGACCTGATCAAGGATAAAAAATAGTTTATCATCAATAAATGCAAGGAGAAATATAAGATCTCTCTAGTGAGTGCACACCAAGCTAATAAATTGATCATCTTAATTAATAAGTATGTACTTATTTTATTGAGATAGAATTGGAAAGGCACCAATTCAATAGGTGTGAAGTTATCCTTCAAAGGATACATGAAAGAACATAAGAATCTATTGGAAGAGATTTTGTAGGCATACCATGAAAGTTTTGGATATCCAAAAAGAATACCAACCAAGGGTTTTTTCTTGGGACAATGAAGATTCGGTTTGTTTTCAATTCCTATGAGAATAATTTAGACAAATTCTTAGTTTGCATCTGTAGATATGGATATTCACTTGTGTTTCTTGGATATATGCAATTAGTTTTTGTGCTTCTCGTCTAATAGTATATGCTTCATCCATAATGCAGGTGTTGTGTTCTATTGGGACTATCTCTAGTGTTTTGTTTAATTCCCTTGTGGTTCATCATATGAAAATTTGCATGTGTAGATAGTTCTTTGAATTTCATTCGCATTTGAAGATGCAGATAGCTACATTTTTTGAAAGATATTGTGGTGTGCAATGCAATTCTAACTATGTGCGAAGATGTTTGTTTTGACGGTGAGCATTCAGTCTGTTTTCAATTCATGTGTGGATAATTTATATCAATTATGTGGCATCTATGCATTGTGGTTCTTTCACACATCAATGATTGCAATACTTTTGTGATGAACATGTGTGGGAGCTTGGTGTAGTTATGTATTTCACATTTTCATTTACATTTGGAGATGCAGATAGCTGCATTTTTTCAAAAGATATGTCTTGATGTTAGGAATATGATGCAATTGTTGCAAGAAAAAAGGGTCCTAGTTCATTTTGATATCATTTCCATGAATATATATCTTTCTTGTCGAGGCTATGCAAGGAATGATAATTTCTTCATTTCACAATTCAATGGAATAGTAACGAAAATGGGAGGGAGATGTGGACTTCATAAAACAAATGTTTTGCAAGGGAATATGTAACAATTCATATAATCTGAAAGGAGGATTCCTTTGCAGTAAATGTTCAATATTGCAATGTGCAATGTGTCACTGCTTATGTGAGGAAATTTTTTCTTGGATGATTTATCGACATCCTACATAGCTATGTATTTCATGTTTTGTATATTTTTGTTTGCCTCACACAATGGACATTTGGTCTGTTTTCAATTCCTATGCAAAGAATTGTTACCAATTCTCTGGCATGCTTGCATTGTGGTGATTTTGCACATTGCCACTTGAAATAGTTCCAAACCATGTATTTTTCCCATGTTTTCTGGAGGATTTTTCTATGAATATATGTGGGTACTCGGTGTTGTTATGTATTTTTCACCTCCATTCTATGTAAAGACATATTGCAACTGAAACCACGAGTTTTTTGCATGTTTTTTTTTGGTGCAGTGAACATTTGTTCTATTTTCAACTGTTGCGCAGAAAAATGATATCGATTGTCGAGGATCCATGCATTGTGGTGCTTCCACATGTTGACATTTGCAATAGTTCTGCAATATGGGTTATGGCAAGGCATGTGGTTTCTCAGGTTATGTGAAGGATTTTTATATGGACATATGTGCACAACTGGTTCATTTATGTATTGTGAAGTTGTTTTCTTTGCATAGGAATATGGCTACTGCAGGTAGCACTTGTATATTTTAAATTCTTGTGTAGATAATTTATGTCAGTTGCCATCATGTAGTTCTTCACCTCTTTCATCCTACAAAATATTTTTCTATGCCCATGTTTTCAGAGTACACATATGTATTGGTTGTGTACGTTGGCATTGGGGGTAGGTACATGGAGGGCATATAAAGAACTTGTTCTATTTTTAACTATTGTGCAGAGAAAATACAGGCTCATGAATTTGTATGCTTCTGCATCTCCGCACTTGCAATAGTTTTGCACTTTGTTGTGACAAGCTAGGTAGTTTCGAGGAAGGCACAATCACCTTGGTGCCAACTAAATTCACTTGGTCTTGAAGAAATGTCAGGTTTCTGATTTATTATTGATATCATTATGGTGCATATATATATTTTTTGTTGGGTAAAATCAATAAATTATATATTGGTTCGTTCTGCAATTCAATGGAAAGGAGATGTGGAATGCATGAAATAAATATTTTGAAAGAGTATATGAAAATTTCATCCAACATAAAAAGAGGATTCATGTCTAGCAAATGTTCAATATTGAGATGTGCAATGTCTTGTTGCTCATGTGTGGAGACTAAATTTTTCTTTGACGATTTTTCCGCATCTTGCATAGTTGTGTCTTTCATGCTTTGTACAGTTTTCTTTTTTCTAGGAAAATGGACAATTGGTATTTTTTTCAATTCCTATCGAAACAATTGTTATCAATTATCTCGCATGCTTGTGTTGTGGTTGTTTTGCATGTTAGCACTTGCAGTTCCACATCTCAATGGTTCTGCAAAGGCTTTTTCTAATGTAATTTTTTATGAGTGTGCATACATGGTGGTCGTGTGCTTTCACATTAGTCATAGGTGAGTGGTGGGAATAATAAATACATGTTGTATTTTCAACCATTATGTGGAGGAAATACATGCTCACAAGTTTCTATGCTTCCTCGAGTCTGCATTTTCAATAATTCCACACTTTGTTATGACAAGCTAAGTAATATGGAGGAAGGACGAGTCACTTTTGGGTCATTGATTTTTATTATATTTAGAAGGAAAGGGCAATGATTTAGAGATAGTCAAAGTAAATGCAGTTGGTCTTGAAGCAATATGATCTCTCTAATTTATTTATTTTCAAAACTTGTGTGTTGTGATTCCTTTATTTCTATTGTTTTATTCAGTTTGTGTGAGTGTGTTTGTTGATGCGATATGAGAATGCTCTTCATGGGAATGTGCTTTGAAAATATATCTCTCATACTATTTTGAATCCTTGTACGATGTATCCATTCTTCCAACACTTGTATGGAGATTTCATATTTATTATGGTCTGGCATTGTTGTGCTTGAATGCTTCGGAAATTGTGTAGTTCGCATAGATAGACTTGGTCTACTTAATATTGTCTATTTTTAATCCTTGTGCGTAAAATCGACACATGTTATCCTCACACATTGTTTCACTTTTGCACCTCCACATTTCAAATAGTTCCACATCGGTGATTGTGGTGGGTTTCTTTTATCTAGTGGTCTTCCAGATTAGTTTATGTATCTGAAAAATGTGTGCAACTAGGTTCTTTTCTTGTTTTTAATATGCATTTTGTGGATGGTCATAGTTGAATATAATACTTAGAAAGACTTCTAATTTTGACATATGACATTGCCATTGCTATGTGTTGAAAAACAATCCATTGTTGTTGCTTGATAATTTGTTGTTCATGCATTGTATAGTTACTTTGTTTCATTGAAATTTGCAATGGAATTAGTATAATGTTTAATCAAACCAGTTTTATTTTTTCCTACCAATATTTCTCAATCTTGTTGATATTATGGTAGTTGTGGGAGGTATTAACCTCCACGTGTAACCTTTGACAACACTAGAATATTTCAGAAAGCAAGAGAAACCCTAAAATGTTGGATAATAACCCTAGGAGACAAGTCAGCTTAAGAGAATATTTAATATTGAGTTATTATCCTCCAGAAAGAGAATTTGTCCCAGTCAAGTGAGATAGAGAAGTATAAATAGAGGGCATTAGAACTCATTTTTCACTCTTACTCTCACAACTGCATAAGACTAGTGGTGTGCAAGTTTGGAGAGGGAGTGCAACTACATTTGTTGCAACTGGTATTTTGGATTTTGGTTGGACTTTCTCTTGGTTATGGCTTGGAATTTTTTCTTGGTATTTGTTTATTCTTTCTTGGTGCGCTAGCCTTGGAGAAAGGTGTGCTACCTTGGTTGTCTATTGGATTGCTTCCAAAATTATTTTTTCTATCAAGGTTAAGGTGCTCGGGGATGACCTTTGTGTGTACGGTTGGGTGACAATATTTCTATATTGTCTATGGTGAAATGAGAAAACCTAATTTTCTAATAGGTTATGGGCCCACACTATCTTCAAATATTCTAACCGCTGGAAGATAGATTGGGAGGATTTGCTCAGTTGCAGTCAAAGTTTTGTTGCAAAAATGAAACCCTATCCCTCTTGTTGAGGGACCTTAAGTGAATAACTTGACCTAATTCCTAGATAGCCTAGTGCACCTCGTGGTACTCTCAGCAAGCCAAGGCATCAAGTTTGAGTTTTTTTCAAAGTCAAAGAAGTCATGACTTACTCTATGAAGTCAGAAAAAAAGTTAGAAGGGGATTCTAACTTCATAGCATGGAAGAAAGGGATTGACCTCATCCTTTCCAAGAATAAAGTGTTGGATATCGTGAAAGACAAGATCATGTAACCACAGTTTGAAGCAGAAAAAGGGAAGGAACCTCAGAATGTTGCAGTTATGGATAAGTTCAAGGAAAATTACCTCAAAGCTATGAGTATCATAGTGGAATCTATATAAGACCACTTGATACCCTACATCTCTCATCTTGACTCATCTAAGAAGATGTATGATGCCCTAAATAACCTCTTCTTAGTTAGAAATATTGGACAAGTGATGAGTCTAAAGAATGAGCTTCGTGACATGAACATGAATGATGATGATAGAATAACATCATACTTTGTAAAAACTCACAACTAAGAGATCAACTACAAGATATTGCGGAAATCATTTCAGAAAAGAAACTAGTAAATATTGTACTCAATGGTATTCCCAAGACATAGAATGCATTTACCGCAAGCATGACCACAAGAATGGAGTATTCCACATTTGAATAAATTTGGACTTGTTATGCACAAGAAGAATCAAGGATTAGTGAAAAAGATAAATCCCAAAAGAAAGATTATGATCAAGCATACACAACAAAGTTCAAGAAATTCAAGAATAAGAAGAAGTTTGGTTCAAGGAAGAAACCAAATCAAGAAAAGGATATATCAAAAATACAATGCTTCAACTGTCGAATTTATGGTCACTACAGGAACTATTGTCCTGAGTTAAAGAAAAGGAAGGAAACATGCAAAGCAACAATTTTCAAAGAAAAGGAACCCTCAAAGAAAGTTAAGCAGGATGAAGCAAACTTCTTCTTCTAGTCAAGGTAACAATATTCTTCTATAACATAGTTCTTGTACATACCATGTTTACATAGTTCTTGTACATATCATGTGTATATATTTCTTAGAATATAAGATGGTCAGTGAAACAATACCTATGGAAGAATGACAATATAAGGATTGATATTATGATGACTGCAAGTCAAGTAATGTACATGAAAAAGATGAAGTACATTAACAATATTTGGTGACAAATTCCTGAGGAATTTATTATATAAGTAACAACTTCTAGATAGGCTGAAATTTGAATCAAACTTGAAGAGAACCAAAAGGATTCATACCATAAAGAAGTCAGTAATCAAGAAGAAAACTAGAATAAGACTTGTGATACTTTGCAAAAATAAATAAGGATGCAGACGGAAGCATGGACTCTCTTAGATGGAGGAAGTTGACTGCAGAATTCCAAAAGAAGAGAATGCATTCATGCATGAAGCCAAGATTAGGAGGGAGATAATCCTAAATGATATTATCCATTGAAGAATCCATGAATATTATAAATTATATGTCCATGCTCCCCATTGAAATTAGCATCCATGATAAGAAGCATGTGTTCAGTTTGACTCTAGAAGAAGTCTTCTTCAAAAAGAATCCTTAAGTATCCTTGGTTTTCCATCTACATATATGTTCCTATGATGAAAGGAAGAAGTTGGAATCTTCAAGAAGGAAGGGCATGGAATCTATAGAAGACTCCATGGACCCCAAAGTTAAAGAGGAACATGAGGAAGAACATGAAGATTCCAAGAAAGAAAGAAAAACCAGAACAACTAGTTATTATACCAAGAATCATAAGACTATAAGCATGGTTTTAACCCACTAGAAGTCAAGCAGAAGGAATGAAAGTTGTGATGAATAACAGTGTATGAAATAAATTGTGAAAAAGTCTTATGAATGGAACCATTGCGAGATTCAGAACTAGAGGTTCTTCCAGAAGGAGGGAGAAGACTATGACGATAGCTTGTTCCAGTAAACTGGATATACCTCTATCTAAGTTAGTATATCTCTTGTAGTATCCATGGATTGATGTTTACATCATTTGGATGTAAAATATTGTTCTTCCCAATATATAAATTGAGGAAGAAGCTTACGTAGAGAAATATCAAGGTTTTGAGGTATACCAGAAAGAGACCCATGTATGCAGATGGAAGAAGACCTTTTATGGATTCAAGTAAATTGATGCAGAGCATATCATGTATAGAAGAAGCATGGAGAAACTTCCTATGATAGAAAAAGTGTATCAGAATGGTTCCTCGATAGTTTGGGATGATATATTGAAAATCCATGGAAAACTCCCATGATGACAGATCTGAAGAAATTGAGAGACTCTAATCCAGTAGACCCATCCCTGTATCAACAATTGAATGGCTCATTAATGTATTTGGAAAATACTCATCCGGATATTTTCTCTACCATGGAAATTGTTCCATGTGGAACCTAGCCATGAGAATTGAAAAATTGCAAAGAATACCTTGAAATGTTTTTTTGGGACGTTTGAGTTATGATATACATATGCATGGATTTATCGATTCAGATTGAGTAGGAAGTGCAGATGACCGAAGAAGTGTTACTTGGATATGTTTTAGTTTGATCTTTCCCACAATGTCATGGGATAGAAGGAAACAAAAGTCTAATGCATTCATCACTGCAGAAGCAAAGTATATTGTAGCTTGTGATTCTTGTACGGAAGCAGTGTGGCTCCATAAGTTGGTTTCTAGATTGTCTGATCAGGTTTTGAATTCGACCGTGATATATTTTGATGATTAGAGCTGTGTGAATATTTCATAAAACCCAATGTTCCATGACAGGTCGAAGCACCTTGAGATCGAGTATTATTTTCTCCATGATAGAGTCTAGAGGGGAGAATTGGTTGTCCAGTATATCTCCATAGATGAGCAGATAACACATATTTTGGTAAATCCTCTTTCCAATATGAAAAGTTTGTGTACTTAAGGGACAAGTTGGGGATCATGGAGATGACTTGCTTATTGAAAAAGGAAGTTATTACTCCTAGGTTGGGAAAGAACACTTATATGTTATTGATTTATGGACAGTCATTTTCCAGTTCGGAAAATGTTCCAGGTTGGGAATTTCCTTTCCAGTATGGAAAGTGGTTCGATATTTCTAATGGAAAGTCATTTTCCAGTTCAAAAAATGGTCCAGATTGGACAGTCATTTTTGTAATGAAAATGGTCTGATAGATTGTTGATGTACCGTAGACATTGATTCCCCTTGTGGCCAGTGTGTGGGAATGGTCTAGGAAAATCATTCTTCTTGGAAGTCACTCTGAGTAGTGGTCAATTAGAATGGTCCTCCTCGTCAGGAAGTCATTCTTTTGATGTTCACAATTGTGAGTAGTTTCGAAGAATGGTCTATTTTGGAGGTTGGTGTAGGACAGTCATTTCCATAGGAAATGGTCTAGACAGTCATTCCTTAGGTCAAAATCATTCTCTCCACATTGCACTGCGATTAGTGCCGGAGGAATGGCCCAGTTAGGTGAATGGTCCAGGTTCAACAATCAAGGATAGGAATTCCCTAAGGCAAACTCATTCTCTCCAGGTTGCACTATGATTAGTGCCGGAGGAATGGCCCAGTTAGGTGAATGGTCTAGGATTATAATTAGGTACATTTATTGTTCTATGCTTGGGAAGAATAGTCTAGATATACCGTGGATGATGTTTTACTTTTTGAGGGCAGATGCTCTTCCATATATCACAGATGTGAGTGGAAGAATGTCCCATATGACTCATTTTGTTTCATGATATTGTTATGCAGGTTGATATCTGATGATATGATTGTTGTAGAGATTGCATGTCTCCAGACAGTGGTTTTATGCTACTATGGTGGATGTAATCCATTGGTAGTGATTCCATGTCTCTGGTTAGTAGTAGTGTGCTACTGATAGTGGTTTTGTACCACTAGATAGAAGTTATATACTACTATGAATAGACAGAGTTGTGTTCTATTGAATGGCATTGTTCTGATTTCCATGGAGACTATCTATTTGTATAGTGATGATGGTGCTCATGATTTGACCATGAGATAACATGTGTGGCTATGATGATGCTATCAGTTGAATGGTCTGTTTGTTCTCAGGACCATTTATTTTAATACCTCCCTAGTTAGGAGGGAGTGTTGATATTATGGTATCTCTGGGAGGTTTAACCTCCACGTGTAACCTTTGACAAGACTATAATATTTCGGGAAGAAAGAGAAACCCTAAAATGTTGGATAATAACCCTATGAGACAAGTTGTCTCAAGAGAATATGTAATATTGAGTTATTAGCCTTCAGAAAGAGAAGTTGGCCCAGTCAAGTGAGTTAGAGAAGTATAAATAGAGAGTGCTAGAGCTCATTTGTCACTCTTACTCTCATAACTGCATAAGACTAGTGGTGTGCAAGTTTAGAGAGGGAGTGTAGTTGCAGCTGCTACAACTGGTATTTTGGATTTTGGTTGGAATTTCTCTTGGTTATGGTTTGGAATTTCTACTTGATCTTTGGTTATTCTTGCTTGGTGCGCTAGCCTTGGATAAAGGTGCATTACCTTGGTTGGCTATTGGATTGCTTCTAGAATTATTTTGTCTTTCAAGGTTATGGTGCTAGGGGGTGGCCTTAGTGCCTACGGTTGGGTGACAATATTTTTATATTGTCTATGGTGAAACGAGCACACCTATTTTTCTAACAGATCAAACCGTAACATAAAAAAAAATTGGGGTGTCCCATGTATGCCAAGGAAACTTAATGGCTGCATATTATTTTTCTTTTTTAGGAGTTGGTTAAGTTGGTCAAGGATTATTTCATAAACTACATGTATCAAAGAAAATCAAAGTTGAACACTAACAAAAATAAGGTATGCTACTTTGAGATTGTATTTAGAATCTTATGTTTTTTCTGCTGGTCAATGTTATAGACAAAGCTTAAGCATTATCTGAATGACATAAACTCAAACATGGAAGATACAATATATGTTGAAAACAATGGGCAACGCATTGTCGATGGCAATATTGACCATGTTCTGCATAGAAATCATGTTTTTAGATTGGATGCATTTACATATAATCTTGGGGATTGTTTGTTTGATGCATTACACATTTCTTCATTTCTGATACTCTTCAATTTAATTCTGAAATGGATTAATNATCTTGAGCTAGGATATGATTTCTTATACAAATTGCATGGGATTCATGACATTGGCATATATATGTTGAAAATGCACCTATATGAATCTTCAAATCTAAAGGACAATGAGGGAGGGATATGGGGAGATACATTTTACATACGATGGTTAGAAAAATGGTTAAATATATCAATTACAGTTTGGTCACTAATAAGGAAAATAAATTATTTGCATTTCAACCAAAATTCAAATGCACATCCATATTGCATTTTTTTTTATGATGCAAATCCTATTAGCAATCACTACGAACCATTTCTATAAAAGAAACTATCCAAATACAATCTTGAAAAACCCGATACTTGCTTGTCATCGATGTGAAAAAACTTTGAATACTATTGGAAATGTAATATGGACAAGACACATTCTTATGGATTGAGCAGTTTGATTCATATCATGTCTAGATGCAATGATAGTTTGTTTAAAGAAATTTGTTATTTGATAGCCACATAGTTCGATGAAAAATTCTTGAGACTTTACATTGCGTAATCCTTTTGCAATCCAATGAAAAGTGGTGACCAGAATGCATTGCATTGCTTGCATGAATATTTGAGACATGGGCTTGTAGGAAATACAACAACTATTGCAAATTGGTAGAAGTATCTTGTAAATATGGAAATGTGAAATGAAAAAGGATAGAGGGTGGGGAATTGTGTTTGCAATGGATATCATTAATTTTCAATGTAAATATCCAAGTGTGGTCCCTCCATGATAGCAATATTTTCGACTTGTATTCATCTCGCTCGAACTATGATAAAACAACTGATGTGTTTTCATTTGAAACACAAACAATTCACATTCACTATGATCAATTTCTAAGTGAGAAGTACAGTGAAAAATGTGATGATCATTATGACCAATGCATAGTGGGTGCAATGAATACACATGGAAATAGGAATGATAAAGATACAGTGTTGGCATTAAGAAAAAACATGTGCAACAATGTATTGGTTCTTGTACATGTACTGGGAAGACACAAAGATGAACATAATGCATAATGTGACGATAAAATTAAACAAGAAAATATCAATGCAGTTGGTGGAATGGTTTTTCATAAATAAAATAAACATGTAGCTAAGAGACTTAGTTACCATAGACTAAAAAAGATGGCATGTGAAACAAACAAATGCAATTGCAGGTTTGATACAGATCAAGGGGTGAAAAAGGATGCACATGCAGAAGATGAAGATTTAATCAATGCAAAAAGGAGTGGTAGTAAAAGAGCAAGTGTGGAATATGAAAAATTAAAACAAATATATTCCAATGCAAAACCTAGATAGAAAAGAAAAAGTGGGTGTTCATGTGTTGAGCATATTGATGTAAAAAAGAAACAAACATGTTGAATCTATGTGAAATACATCCAAGACATACCTAGAAATGAATGTGCAATTTGTGAACAGTTTCATTTTTCAAAGAACATTAAATGCCTAAGCAAGGAATTGAAGAAATAATATCTTATCTTGAGTGCATGTGAAAAAACATTCTCTTCTGAGAAGATATGTATTGGCTGCAAAAGAGTAGTTGAAAATGGGAAGCTTACATGGTTTGCAACACCAGACTAGATAATATGAAACTCGCAATTTCCCATTGCAAGTACATTGTCAGAACTTGAGGAAAGACTTGTCTCACTTAGAATTGCATTTGAAAAAAATATACAATGGGGCTAAAAACGATCACAGATGGGCTTGACATGCTCCACCATCAATGTTCATGTTCATATTATTGGATAGTCGATTGTCATTGATGTAAACAAGCAGTGGTTTTCATTGATTTCATCATATGTGATGGGTGTATTTGGAGAAGTCTCCAAAGTGGTCCCCTTATGGTCTAGCTCTAATCATAGACCTCATGGGAAGACACTTTGAAGAGGTCTACGAGAAACCCATAGGTGTATCCATGAATCCCAAAGTTGTTTGAGGAATAATTCCATGAAGGATAGTGTGAATGTAGATAACACAATCATAGATGCATAGTCCTTGTCGTGTCATTTTTGGTGATAGGTGGTATGCCATGTGGTTCCTCACGGTTGAGGAGTTATGAGGTCATGATGATGGAAGCCTCGAATTTTGGTTATGGAGACCCTAAATAGTTACAAGTATCGGTCAAAGGGTAAAGTGGTTGTAACAAGAAATCCATAAAGCAAGGATAGAATTTATCTTTTAAAGGTATAAATACACCACAATAATTCCTTCAAAACACACACACACAATTTCAATGATTATCTATCTTTCAATTGTTTTTTGTAAATATTTTTCGTGGTATATCTGAGGTAGTGAAATCTGAAGAAGTATAGTCTAAGGTAGAAAAGAAAATTCGAAGAGAAGTTNCCGTGAGTTTCAGTGAAGGAAGGCATAGACATCTGCGAGTTACAGTGAGGACAGGTCATGGATCTGTGAAAATCCATTGAAGAAGAAACCATCTCTTGTTTGTTGAAGATGATTTTCATAGGTTGGTTTGTAGGTCTGTGATGATATGCTTCAAATCTTATTCATGAGTAAAGGTATGTCTTGTATATGTTTGGTTGACGCTTGTATCATGGATGGTATGGCACATGTTTGAGGCATGTCTTGGAGGACCCTTTTGGTTTATGGTTGCATATGGTTGAGGTCCATGTTTTGATATCATTGATACATGCTTGAGACATATCCCTGGTACATTGTATTTGGTTATTATGGTTCATTGTTAGAAGCACATATTTATGATATTGGAATATATTTGAGGCATATCTTATGGTATATGGTATGATGCATGATTGAGGTACATTGTGGTACATGATTTGGATACTTGATGTTGATATGGTATATATGAGTGGATCTAGTTGATATATCAGTGATAGATATAGTGACAGATATAGTGGTAGGTTACAGATTGATGGGACAGTGACAAGTTATAGGTTAATGATCAATTACAGATTGATGGGATAGTGACAGGTTACAGTTTGATATGACAGTGACAGATTGAATGACAAGTTGATTATAGGTTGATTATCAGAGGCAGCGATAGTATTAGTGGTAGTGACAGTTTGACCTATATTTATATTTTAGGGCAACAGAACGGGGCAAGGAAAGGGGGTCGTATCCTCCTTCTTGTTGGTTCCAAATAACACGGGGAGTTGGAGTTTCCTTCAGTTTGGAGCCTGAGAACTAGGGGGTTGTAGCCTCCTTCTATTTGAGCTAGAGAATTTAGGAACTTGGAGCTTACTTCAGGTTGGAGCCTATAAATAGGGGGTCATAGACTCCTTCCAGTTGCAGCTAGAGAATTGGGAATTTGGTGCTTCCAATTAATGTATTCTTTTGATATATAAGAAAATCATTTTGTGGTTTTATCCCATTTGGATTTCCACGTAAA
Source organism: Picea mariana (assembly GCA_032191745.1). NCBI lineage: Eukaryota > Viridiplantae > Streptophyta > Pinopsida > Pinales > Pinaceae > Picea > Picea mariana. The sequence continues at coordinate 47,966 of JASDQU010436947.1, forward strand.
TTATAGTGTATTGTGTTTCTATGGATGTCTATTATGCTATTTTTATTTATATTGCTCATGATATATTGATGATAGATTTTTGATGATGTTAATGATTACATATTGTGGTTAAAAGTAATATAAAAGTTCTCATATTGATTGACCCCCACCCCCTCTCAGTATTCCATCAATTGGTTTCAGATCAAGTCCTTCAAGAAACGATTTAACCGCTGGAAGGAGATCATGGAATACACTAAGATTGGAGCACCAAGGTTTTATGGTCAGAACTATACCTTTTGGAATAAAAGGATGCAAACCGTTTTATAGACACAGGGATTTGATGTTTGTAAGTTAGTAGTAGACGAATATACAACACCATCCACTCCCCCAACTGATAAAGATGGAAATAAACTCGGTGAAAATGATTCAAAGGCTAAAGGAATCATTTTGAGCACTATGGATGATTCAGTATTTGTCAAAGTTATGAATTGAAAGAATGCAAAGGATATTTGGGATAAACTTCAAAATATTTATGAAGGAGATACCAAAGTCAAGGGAGCTAAGCTTCAAACTTTTAGAGCCAAGTTTGAGAAACTAAAGATGAAGGAAGATGAATACATTGTAGCCTACTTCATAAGAGTTGATGAAATAATGAACATTATTAAAGTATTGGGAGAAAAATTTGATGAATCAGTGGTCATTCAGAAGGTTCTAATATCTCTACGTATGAGATTTGATCCTAAGATATCATCCCTGGAAGAAATAGCGGATCTTGACAATTTGAGCATGGACGAGCTACATGAAATATTCACAACTTATGGAATGTGGATAGAACAAGAGATTCAAGTCATGAAGGAAGCATCATTAAAATCATCCAATAAGACAAATAATAAAAACAAGCAAAAGTCAAAACCATATTGCAGCTACAACGATGATTCAAAGGACGATGAAGAAGTAGAAAACTTAGTAAGAAAGTTTAAAATAGGAATCAGCTAGTACAAAGGTATGCTTCCATTGAAATGTTTTAATTGTGATGGTATTGGTCATTTTTATTCTAAATTCCCTTATTCTAAGAATAAAAGTAGCGATGAAGAAGAAGATCCTAAGAAGAAAAAGAAAAGTAAAAAAGGAGACAAGAGAAGGAACAAAAAGAAATTATTCAAGAAAAGTTTCTACTCAAAGGAAGATAGATCTTCATCATAAGAGGATGATGATAGTGACAATGATTTAGAAAGAGTACTCTTCATGGAAGTAGAAGATCATGAAGAAGATTATGAATATTCCAAAGAAGAAGGCGAAGTCGATCTCAGAGAAGAATTAATCAGTGCCTTAGAAGAACTAGGGAAAGAAAGAAATAAAATCAAGTTACTCAAGGCATAGTTAAAGAAGAAAGAAGGATCTCAAAATTCCAACTCAGAAGAAATTGAGAAGATAATCACGAAGCTAAAAATCCATGTAGAAGAAGGCATAAGGATTGAAGAAAAACTCAAAAATCAGTTAGAAGATAAGGAGAAGATGATTGAAATATTGGAAGTAGAAATAGTCACCTTAAGAAAATATATTCATAAGAAAGATATGCATCAAAATAACACCAAAATATTGGATGAGATCATTAGCAGTCAAATTCCATACCATGACAAGTCTGAGATAGGATACAAACAGATGTAAACTAAGAAAAGTCCAATATCCAAGACAATAGAGAAGGAAGTATAACAAAGAACCTATAAAGAAATATCCAAAGAAGAAACTCACAAAGGAACTGGACCACCTATAATATTTAGAACACAAAGCTAGAAATCAGCAACATCTCAAGAAGAAGAAGGCTTCAAAAGAGCAACACCATTCAGAAGATCCCCTACATTCAAGTATCAAACTATTTTTCTTGGTTTATGTTATTCTTGTAACAATTTTGGTCACAAAGATGCAAATTGTAGAGCCTATGCCAAGAACATAAGCAACTATGAAGGCTATTCAAACAAATCTTATCCCAAAAAGTCACATGAAGCACAAAACAAAAATCACAACAGTTTTGGTTCACCAAGTAATGAAATAGAGTGCTACAAGTGCAACAATTTTGGACACATGGACAAATATTGTAGACTGATTGTTCCTCCAAAGGAACCAAAGCAGGATATAACCGGTTATAAATAAGAACCACAAAGAATATGGAGAGGAAAGCAAGATCAATTCAACACTGGATATTGGTGTCTTTCTCTACAAGCGCAGCACAAGAAAAGTGGGTGGTATGTTGACAGTGGTTGTTAGAAGCATATGACAGGTGACACAAACAAGTTTCTGACCCTGAATAAGAAACACGATGGATTAGTTTCATTTGTAAATGATAACTCAGCCAAAATAATAGGTAGAGGCATAGTCAATGTTGGAAGAAAATATGCCAAGGAATAAAATGTTCTATTGTTCGAAGATATGAAGCACAATCTTCTAATTGTCATTCAAATGTGTGATCAAGGACACAAAATTTTGTTTGACTCAAAACAAATGTGAGATAAGAAAATAAGGATCAAGAAAATTGGTGGCTACAGTTAGAAGAACCTCAAACAACATATATGTCATAAATGATATTGGAAGGGGAAAATGTTGCTAAGGAAAGGAAAATGAAAGTTGGATCTGGAACAGAAGGATGGGTCACACAAAATTTGATAACCTTCTCAAAATCAGTAGAAAGGAAGTAGTGAAAGAAATTCATGAGATCTCAAAGCCAAAAAATCCTCTCTGTGAGCATTCTCTACAAGGAAAACAAACCAAGACCAAGTTCAAGTCAAAAGAGTACTACATGACAAAACCATTAGAGATTGTACACATTGATCTATGTGGACCTAAAAGAATGAAGGGATTAAATGGTGAATAATACTTTATATTACTGATTGATGCCTACACAAGAATGATTGTAGTTTTCTTTCTCAGGAAGAAGTCAGAGGCATTCAAACACTTCAATATATACAAAGAGATGGTTGAAACCGATATGGATTTGAAAATCAAGTGTTTAAGATCAGAAAATGGAGGAGAGTTTACATAAAAGGAATTCATGGATTTCTATGGAAAACATGGAATAAAGAGACAATTCTTGGTAGCCAGGATGCCTCGGAAAATGGATTTGTCTAAAGGAAGAACATAATATTACAGGAAATGGCCAGAACCATGTTAAAATATTCCAAGTTGAGTGACATGTTTTGGGCACAAATGGTACATATAGAATTTCACATCCTGAACAAAGGAATTATTAGAAGTAACATTGATAAGACTCTCTACGATTTATGGAAAAGAAGACCGGAAAATGTAAATCATTTCAAAGTATTTGGAAACAAATGCAATATAAAAAGAGAAGATGGCAGGCTTCAAAAATTTGAATCCTGATTTGACACGGGCATATTAGTTGGGTATTCAAGCCGAATCAAAGCATGTAAATGCTTCAGTCCAAGACTCAAACAAATCGTGGAAAGCATCAATGTAATGATTGATAAGACAAATGTACAGAAGGTGAAATAAGGAAGAAAAGAATTAGAAGAGAAGGATGATGAGGAAGATCTAAAAGAAGAAAAAATAGAAGAAGAAGAACAACAGCCATAAGCAGAACAAGAGGATGTTGGATGTTCATTAACCCGATTGTTAACAAAAAAAAAATTATTGTTCTCTTCTGGTGGTCCAGATTTGTCTCGATCAAATTTACGTAGTAGTCTCTTGGAATGCTTGGGGAGCTCATGAAGTTGTATGTGCAATGCACTGGCATCCTAACTTAACCAAACAGGTTGATTCTAATATGCATTCACATTAGCCATGATGTGACGATATATTTCATCTCTACGTTTCTTGGTAGATTTTATCTTTGAATATGAATGACCAAGACTAATAGATGGCGTGGGAGGAGGAATCTAATCTAGAGGCTTAAAAATCTCACTCAAAGAATGAGAAACAATGTCATCTAAACTATGAGAAAAAACATTATCTTCAGTTTGGACAACGTTTCTATGGACTCTTTTATCTTTGGGTAGTTATTGTAAAAGGGGTAATTTCTTTCCAACTTCGTAAGAGAATTCTCAAGTTATAAGTATCAGGGAATGGACTTTCTATTTGGGTACGGTAAAATCATATTCAATCTCAACTTCAGAATGAGCTTCATATGGTGGAGTGTCGAGACTTTCAAATTCAATCTTTATTTTCATAATAGAGGGCCTGTTGTTGAGAACTACTACCATGTTCAGCCATAAAAGGATGAAATCCATCCTTATAACACTAAAATGTTGACGCAAACAAATGTTTGTCATCGAACTAAGGAATGTTTCCCAAAGCTAAGGCACAATTAGTCTTTTCTCTATTTAGAATATAAACCTCCTCTAGTATGTTGGCCCGATTTCCATATGGATATATGAGCTTTAGATTCAGGTATCTAAATCCTAAACTACAGTCCTAAATATAATAACAAATGCAATCCTACTCCAAACACATGGCTAGGATTTGAGAACAAAATATGAACATGAAATATAAAAAATTCCAACCATCATGATAGAAAATAAGATATTGTAAGTTAATGGTTAAAAAAATTAAGATAACCAGTCATAGAATCAAATTAACCTCATTTCAGTAACTAGTGACCATTTCTTATTCATCGTTAGAAACTAATTGAATCACAAAAACAAGAAATTATTACCATTGCATGAGAATAACCTACAAAAAAAATAAACAATCTCATAGTCATTATAACATGCACCATAATCACTCTTCAAATAGTGGCAAGTTGGCTTCTCAAGTAATATTGAAAGTAGTTTACAATTCCAAGCAAAAAGGATTTTCTCTATTGCGTATATAGTATTTATACAAAAAAGAAGAAGAGGAATATTAATCATCTTGGTTCCTCCGCTTGGCTATTTGGTTCCCCTTTTTCGATATTAAGTTCCTATTTTTCTTCCACCTAGGGGTTTGATTCCTATTTCCTATTCCGATTCATTTCTTCATTGTTTGAATCCCTTTCTTGGATAATTGATTCCCCTTGTATGTTTTGATTCCTTTTTTGATTGTTCAAATCCCTTTCTTGATTCTCGATCTTTTTAGTAGGTGTTGAAATCCATGTCATTTAAACCCTTTTTTCCTTAGCTTTAGCTTTCAACTCTTCTTCTCTCCTTTTCAATTTTTCTAATTCAACTTTTGAAATATGGGCTTCTTCTTTTGTCTTGTATTTATTCTTAGCTTCTACATCTACCTTGGCTATGTTCTCGGCAACCTTCTTATTTTCTACAATATTTTCCTTGTTCCTAGCATCAACTTATTTTTTCTTTCTTATCTCTTCTTTCTTAAAAAAATTTGTTTATGCCTCTACTTTCCTTTTGGCTGCATCCTCTCCTTTGAATTTTTTTAAGTGCTTATGTTCTTCTATTTTCCTAATCTTTTCTCTTCTCTTAAAGAAATAATCTTTCAACAACAACTTTCTCAAGTTCCTCTTTCTTTTTCCTTTCTTTTTCTTCAATAATAGTCTAGAAATTATTTATAAATTATTCATAAGTTAATGCTCTTCTATGAGATTTTTCAACTTCATTTTATTCATGCTTGAAAGGGAAATAAATATTCATTTCACATGTGGTTTGCAATAATATTTATGGGATGATGAATTTGAATCCTTTCTTGCTTAAAATGGTATTTATTGATCTTTTCCCTTTCCATCTTGACCCAACTAGAATATGTCAATCTATACATACCCGTGTATAATGGATTAGTTGGGAATAACTTCTTTTGATGCTTGATCATGCATGTATTGAAACCATGCAATGTGATCTAACATCCAATTTTCTGAATGAGAAACTTTTTGGGCACGTATACTAAAAGAGTATGGGTTTCCTAAGGAATGCCATAGATTTTGATGTAAGTGGATTATTCATTTAGGTAGAAATCCCTAGTGTTCTTCAATACTCCTATGGCCTCTACGAATAACCTTGGGCAAGGTTTGAAAAAAATGATTTCATACAATGGTGCTAAGAATCCATCACAAATGATGTAAAACTAATTTTTGTACTTGTTCTTCTAAAATTCCTTGAAATAAAACAAGGGGTTGTTCTAGAAACCAAGACCATCCTAATCATGTGAAGTTTTTGTAGGCATAGAACACATCTAATATATAGGAATACATATATAATTTTGAGGATATTCCTGTGAGTGGGGGTTGATTCCTATAATCACCTTGTTGGGTTGTTATATTCTTTGCAGTGAAATTCTAGTCGAGGTGAATCGACTGACAATCAAAATCGAAGGTCGCGTTGGTTCGACTGGGTAAATTTGAAGTTGAATACATCAACAAAAATTTGAATAGGTCAACTGACAATAGGTCAATAGGTGGGTGTGTGGCAACCGATTGAATACCGAATGAAGGTCGACTGGTAATCAACTGGTAATCTGACTCGGTAGTCGAATGTAACAGAATCTTGAGATTCACGATATTTGTAGCCAATGATCTACATGGATCTGTAATCATTTTTGGGCACCTTTTCTTTAAGGTTTTTTCTATTGTAAATCCTATAAAGAATATGTGTTGTAATACTCTAAAAGTATGATGAATGGCTAATCACCAATCAATAATCGTAAAGTTTGGTGGTCATGCAGATGTAAGTTGAATTGGCTACAGGGTTTTTCTTGTTGGATTACTGAGAGGGGGGGTGAATCAATAATAGCGCAATGTGATCCTTTTTAACCAAATAATCCAAGTGTTATATCAATGTAGAATTATTATCCAATAATGAGCAATAAGAAATGAACAATCACAGACATACACAGTACGCTAGTGTTTTACGTGGAAACCCAATGCGAGAGAAAACCACGTAATGCTTTTTCTTATATGTCTTGAAGAATTACATTCATTGGAAGAACCAACTTCCTTTGTTTTCCAGCTACAATTGGAAGGAGGCTCCAACCCCCTAGTTTCTCAGGATGCAACCTGAGGGAAACTCCAACTCCCCAATTCTCTAGTTACAACTAGAAGGAGGATGCAACCCCCTATGTTCTTCGGCTAAAACTGGAAGGTTTCTACAACCACTTGTCCTTTACCCGTCCAACCGCCCTGAAGTATAAGTAGAATGATGGAACCACTGACAACCTGTCACTGTGAGATATACTGTTGTACAACTGTATCAACATGTACCACTGACCTGTATCCAATCTGTACAACTGTCCTGTAATCAATCTGTACCTGAGCTAAACATGTATCTACAAAAATACAACATGTACATGACATGTAGCGCTGAAGCCCGCGTATGTACATGCCCTATCTGTTATGCAACCCGCGTATGTACCCACCCTAACTGTTATGCAGCCTGCGTATGCCTTCTGAAAAATAGGGTTTCCTTTTTCTTGAAAACTCCTGACCCTTTGTTACTTCTTTCACATAGATCTATAACCTGTCAGTGTATTGAGACTATAGTTGTACCATGTGCATGCATCCTCATACACAAAATTTACTCAACGAAAATATGTCTCTCTCTTGTCATGTGCCACATAGGTGTGTGTAATCATGAAGAAGTATAATATCCCTCACATGATCTTAGTCATCAAAACCTTTCTGATATTCAACCTCTCAATACATCAACAACTACACAAATACAAGCTCTCAACCATGTACCATAAAAACCCTTATCCATATGCCAATAAATACAAGATGTGCCTCACAAGAAGTATCAATGATGAACATACCAACATTGTATTTCTATAGATCTAGCTTATACAAAATATCCCATGTAGCCACTAGTCTCTCTAGGGAGATTCCTCAAATATCCATTTCTGTTCCTCATGTATACATCAAAATCCAACTATTCATAGAAAAAAGACATACCTTTTGAACCAATGGATGGATCTGATGTATCTGAGCACTTTAGACCTTCCTGGGAGCTTGATCTCAGAATATAGAACCTCTACATATTCATCTTCTCAAGTTTCCATGGCTTTATCAACATGTACTCACCCTATACACAGCCATCCCACGTACGTACACACCCTATACACATACATCCTGCGTACATGTACACACCCTATACACAACCAACCCACATATGTACGCACCCTATTCACAAACAACTCGCGTACATGTACTCACCCTATACACAGATAGCCCGTGTACGTCTCAAAAAATAGGGTTTTTTGTATTTGTTGTAATTCTGATAATTTCATCGTCAACCCTTCATGCTACCTCAGACGTTCTCCACTTCAGATGTATCCACAATTGTTTACAGTAAGCTTTACACTAGAAAATAGATATACAATATCTACAAGTTTATCCTTAATGAGTGAGGTTTGCCTCTTGTTTATATTTTCATGTAGCCTTACACTTTCCTTATTTTATGGCTTCTCCATTTAAAATAATTTATTTTGCAAGAAACTTTGACTCTTGGGGGATTCTATAAGACTCATTAGGGTTCTCCAATTTCATATGGTCATAACTCTCTAACCGTGAGGAGTTATGTGATGTTCCACATACCACCGGAAATGACATGACAAGAAATATTCATATAGGATAGTTTCACTAACAAATTCACTCTCCATCTCATTATTCCACAATTAAGAATGGGTTCTCTAACCATACTTCTAGGATAGCTCAATCCATAAAGTGTCTTCCCGTGAGGGATTTCACCATAAGGGGACCACTTTGGAGTTCATCCATCTGTACTTCTTATCAACCATTACAAGACAATAATGATTCATCTTTACATCAAACAAAATTGGGTCCATTACCCAAACCTTTGTGCTATCGAGCTTTCTTCAAGGGTTG
>JASDQU010436948.1:11284-30353 GCA_032191745.1 Picea mariana
ATAATATTTTTTTAAATTATATATGTGGGGGGTTCAAAGCATGTGAATATCATTGCACTGTGTCCATTTGCTAAGTGCAAAGCATTTTTGAATCACTATAATTTTTTCATATTGTTCGGAATAAAATTTTGAAATTAAATTTCACATTATTAATGATTTTTTATGCACCATCTAATGTTATTTCACCATAACCAAGTCAAGTAAAAAAAAAAAAAATTAATTAAAACTTTATATAAGTTAAATTTTAGGTAAACTTTTCACATCAGGTTATACATACTTTGAGTCCTACATTTAAATATGATAATTTGCAATAATATGTTATAGATTTAAAAACTAAGCCGTTACTATCAAAGTTTCAATATTTTATATTTTAGTTTATTTTCTTTTTCTATAAAAATATTTTAAAACTAATTAAATTTTGATATTAAATATTTAAAAATATTATATTAGTTTAAATGGGTCTTTTTTAGAGGATATTTTATAGAGATATTTGTCTTAAATCTGATGAGAAATTATTAGATCTGTAAATTTAAGTATTATTTTTTTATAATCCCAATATCTCAAAAAAATTTCAAAATGCTAAATCCATTTCAAAATAGTGATTTAGTACAAATTTATGTTACAAATTTCAGCTAAAAAAATCAAAATGTAGAATAAAATATATAGATCTTCCTCATATGTAACATGTTTCTTTTTAAAACATCATATATTTATGTAAGATTTTAAAACATCATATATATATATATATATATATATATATATATATATATATATATATATATATATGTGTAAGATTCTATTTTCAATCATAAATATGTTTTAGAGGAAGAGACACATTCCTAATACTCAAATTTTAGAATTAAAGTTATTTTCCAATCAAATCTCTCATAAACTATGTCATCTCCACAATTAGGCCGGACAACGAGTGACATTTCTCCAGAATACGTGCCCGTCCGGGCAGTTGGAGATTGAGTTGTCTCCGATAGTAAAATGCCAGGAGGGGGAAGAAAACTGCAAGGAATTTACTATATACACCACTTTTTCCCAACGGTTTGGGCAGGATCGCATTAGGACCTTCCCTTGAACTACTTTACTCCACAGGATAAATATAAATTAACATATGTATGGCAGCACTACGACCCTCTAAAGCGTATCCTCGATTCCACCACTCGCCCTACTTATATCTCGTTCCTCCTCTCATTTATCTCTTCCCAGTCTGTCTCTCATTGCGGTTGAGCCACTTTCTCGGCCCCTATTTTTGATGATACTGCAGAGGATTTTAGACCTATAGTGAGCGGTCATAGGAGTCTCCACTCATGTTTTTGCTGATATTAAGTCCTTGCTTGATATCTTGTCGATAAAGCTTCAATCTTTGGTTGGTCCGTAAAACCTTTTTTTTTAATTAAAGATTCTCTCTATTTCATTCATAAAATACAGAATTTTAATCTTGATGATGATGATGTGTTGGAATATATAATTTCTAGGTTAAAGATTCTAAGAAATTAAGATTTTTTTTGAGGATATTTGTTTTAAATTTGGTTAGAAATTGTTGGATTCTTAGATTTAAGTGATTATTTCTGTAAAATAGGACTGTCCTCGAAGTTTTTCAGCATGCTGAATCCATTTCTGCATTCAGAAACGGATTTTGAACAACAAAAAATAGTGATTAGTGTAAATTTATATCACCTCATTTCAGCGATAAAAGCAATTTAGTAGAACAGCAACGCCTATCTAATATGCCTGCTAATGTATTGAGAAGTAGAGTCAATCTCTACATGAGTTTTGTGATATTATTCTTAGGAGGTTGTTTGAAAATTGGATTTGTGAGATCATTGTTTGGTGTGTTGTTGAGATATTCTCTCAACCCATCTTTCTGTATAAGTTAGATCTGATAACAACCCATGCATTCTATATAATAGAGTCCAAATGTATTGTGAAAAGATTAATTGTTGTGTATTCTATTAATATGAAGATGTATAGTTACACAATATGGTTACAACATGGTTACAAGACGTTACGAACGTTACCAATTCCTGTAACGGTAAACTATCTAAGTAACTAGTTAAGGATGTAATTATGTATTTTCCTTAACACTCCCCCTTAATTACGTCCAGGAAAAACTATCACTATCACCAGCGTCCAATGCAATAATGCCTATCATTAATGCAATAGACTTCACACTCCCCAACAATAATGCCTATCACTAATGCAATAGACTTCACACTCCCCTTTAAACAAAACTTGGTCCTGACTCTGAGATTAATATCTCACATTTCGCCCGTTAATCGAAGATTCAAATTCTCCAATACAATCATCAAGTTAGCATACGAGTAGACACCCTTGTATCTACCAAAGTGGACTTCATACCACATTCCTTTACCAAAGTGGACTTAATACCACATTCCTTCTGGCCAACGCCTCAAGCTACTCAAAACCAAGGATAGTTGTGATGTATCATGGTCAACACTTCATGCTGCTCGAAACCAAGGATACATGCTACATGCTGCATGATCACATATTGACCTATGTAGGCCTGATTCAATCAGGGCTTATTGAACATGGGGAACAAAGCTTGCCTATAGCAAAGCTCACAACTTCTTACAAATGGGACCAAAAAACTTATTGGAGTGTCTATTGGGGTGTCGGGTACAACCGAACATGCACACCTCAAATTACAACAATTCATTTCTCATGTATTTGCTGATGAATGAAAAAAACAAAAATTTAGTTATATTTGGTTGCATGTCTCTGCCCATCTTTCTTCTTTGCGACTTTCTTCATGTAGTTTTTACTGCTCAATCAATAATGTGGAAACGTTCTCTATAAAATGGCTCAACATCAACGATTCTTTCTCTTCAACAATAGAAGAGACAATAACGATTATTGTGGCTTTTTCTCCTTGGAAGCCTCGATTTTCTTTCTTGTAGACTATTTGCTCCATGACGACTCTTCCGATTTTCTTTCTTGTAGACTATTTGCTTGCTCCATGACGACTCTTCTTCATCTATCGACTTTGTTGGTCTGGTTGGAATATGCTTCTTCGATTCATATCTTCTTATCTCTTTGCAACTTTGTTTATAAATGCCAAAATAAATCTCATCACCATGCTTAACATCGGTTTTTTTTCTTGAATTTACCTTCGTCTTGGATTTCCTTATTCTTTTGTCATTTGTTAGAGTCGTGAATTCTAACAAAATAACTATACCAATATTGAGTTAGCTAGACTCAATAAGATTCAATACATTCTTCCAAGACACAAATATGTTCTCATATCACCAAAGCATTAAAGTTATTTTCATAACTTTAAAAATTCTCATGACCTCCTTTGAAATAATAAAGAATTTTTTTTTATAAATAATGGGGAGCACCTTTTTTTTTTATACATCTTATAAAATTTAAAATTAAAAACTTCTTCATTGGTTTCCTCACCGTTTGGCTTCCTCACCCATTGTGCCCATATTTAAAAAAACACATGAGAGCTCCAATAAATTTATGGTGGTGAAGTTTTCAGTTTTCACCAAATAGAATTGGCTATACAATAGAATAGTCGTACTTCCTCCTTATAATGATTTTCAATCATTTTTAATATATCTCCTTTTTAATATATTGCCCGAGACTTAAAATGATCGACGCGCAACCATTTTTCATAGAAGTTTTAAAAGCATAAATAAATGCAAATTTGAGTCTTTATGAGCTTTACCAAATCTCAAATAAATGCAGATTTGAGTCTTTACGAGCTTTACCAAATCACGATGGCTGGCTTCTTGGTGAACCAAATAGCGGTCGGCTCCATAACACATGCCTTGCAATCAATGGCATACTTCGACTGCAGATTCGAATACAGATTCCTACATATGGCATAATTCGACTGCACGAAACTCCACCGCAATTTTCAACTCAACAATCCACTGGCTTCGCTGTGACTGCTCTTCATCACTCACTTTCCTTCCTCTGCTATAAAGAAGTAGCAGTAGATCGAATCCTCTTCTCTCAAAGGGAGATACTTTCATAACCCTGGGTCTCTAGGCTCTCCAGTGATGGAGTGAGGCCTAGACCCGCTCTGATACCATGAAAAGAGTAAGCAGAGACATAATTGATGCAACACACTACACTATTGATGTGTATTCTATTAATATGAAGATGTATAGTTACACAATATGGTTACAACATGGTTACAATACGTTACGGACGTTACCAACTCCTGTAACGGTAAACTATCTAAGTAACTAGTTAAGGGTGTACATATGATTATTCAATAATTGATTATCTGTGTATAATCTCTACTCTCATGTTTTAATATGGTATAAGAGCAGGACTCGACGTAACTCCCTCACAAGAGTGCCCAGGAACATGTGGACAGTAGAGTAGATAATTTATGAGAGTGAGTGATGGTGTGTTGGTCGATCATAGATAAATTCTGAGAGTGAGTGCTGGTGTGTTGGTCGATCATAGCAGTGGTGTCAAAGAGGAGGTTACTATTTGTTAATGTTTGTTGTTGTGATTGTTGTTAACTAGTTGTTGTTCTACGATCAAATTTATTGTGTCGATGGCGTGCATTCAACAAGAAAACGTTGGTCCTCGCCCATGCCTACCAAGTTGACGTGACAATAGTTCCCGATCCATGAATTAAAGATCTCAAATTTGTGAGTTTTTGAAGTTCACCAATGCTTCTATATTGGTCGTCGATGATTGCTTGATTGATCGAAAGATAATCAAGTGGTTGTTGAAGACAGATTCTTCTTTGAAAGTATATGATGAAATATTTGATCGATATGTTAGATCGGACAATATGTGTAAGGATTTATTGCATTTATTGAAGTTTGGGTGGATGCCAATAGGACCTCTCATCATGATATCCATACTGATGATTCTGAGTTTGAAGATGTTTTGAAATGTGTCCATCCAAAGACAGTTAGGAAGAGGATCGTGGTTTCTTCATTTGGTTTAATTACAAATGAAGTGTGGAACATCTAAATCAGGTGTAATTGTTGTATTTTTTGGTGACTGTTGGATTTTGTTTCGTTGTTGTTTGTGGAGAAGACTATGTGTCTACTGCTGATCTGATCCATGAGCGATGTGGGCCACCACTGTTGGAGGAGTTTGTCGAGCAGGGAAAAAAGTCACTGCCATCGTTTTATTGTTGAAGAGGGCCACCATCTAGAGAAGGCTACCACTGAGACATGCATAGAGATCAATTATGTTTCTGATATGTGATACCTCCCTGCATGAAGGTGAAGGTGTGTTATTGTTGCTTTGTTAGAGTTTGTAAGAGAGAAGAGTCCATAGTGGACAAATCGAATGATGGCCAAGAGATCTACGATCGTTGTCTGAGGAGTCGTGACCACTGTGCGAAGTGATGTGAGGACCTATGAAGCGGCATTTAAATATGGTGAATGCATAGCACTTGGCCCACTGCATGGAAGTGTTATAGCGAAGTGAGGTGTATGTGCTCATTTTGTCGGACTCACATAGTCTTCAATCTGAGTGACAAAAGTGAGATTGAGTTTTGATTTAACAAGTATTGTTATTGACATGTTTTGTTTGAAGGTATGCATAGTTATGTCATTTAGAGCTTCCCTTAATGGTATAATTGGTTATGTGTGTCATGGTCAATCATGAAATGATGTAAATGGGCTTTGGAGTTATGATAATTTGGGTGTATTTTTTTGTACCTAATTGAAATGTTGTGGGGGTGCATGATCGGTTGTACCCAACGCCCCTGAGTTTTGTTCCAAGTTGCATTTCCTTGTCATAGGCAAGTTAGTTCCCCATGTCTGTTGTAAGCCCTGCTATTTAGGCATAGTGTTGTGGTGTGGATTCACACATAGTTATCCTTTTATGCTTAGAGAGGATGTGGATCAAGTTGTGGAATGGACCATTGTGATAGGTAAGGGGGTGACATGTGTACCTGTATCCTAAGCTTGATGTTGAGTCAGAGAAATTGAATCTTTGATTAAGGTGGGGAATGTGATATGGATTTATCTCAAAATGTGATGGACCAAGTTATGATTAAGGGAGAGCCTAATATATTGATGAACCACATAGGTGAAAATCATTTCTAGAGAGCTCGCAGTTACAATGACTGATGACCCATGTATTTCGGTAGATGGATTATTTTTTATATGGACGCCAATAGATGCAAGTACAAGTGGAAGCAGAAGAAAATTCAAAAGATTGAAGACTTGACAGTGATGAAGATATGGCCACATAGATATTTAGATAAGTAGTCATTAAGGGGGAGTGTTGGAATATATAATTCCTACTTATCTAATATGTTTTCTAATGTATTGAGAAGTAGAGTAAATCTCTACCAGAATTGTGTGACATTATTCTTAGGAGGTTGTTTGAGAGTTGGATTTGTGAGATCCTTGTTTGTTGTGTTGTTGAGATATTCTCTCAACCCATCCTTCTGTATTTGGAATAAGTTAGATCTGATAACAACCCATGCACTCTATATAATAGATTCCAAATGTATTCTAAATATGATTATTCAGTAATTGATTATATGTGTATAATACTCTACTCTCTTGTTTTAATATGATGACCTTACCAACATCTTTGATATGGTTTTTCTTTTCACCAAAATTTCAGTTTTGGCCTTATCTCCAACCTAGTAGACCTAGAAACTCATAATCTTATCAAAATTCGCCTCTCTTCTACCTTCTTCACCTTTAAGGAGGTTTTTTACGAACAAACTGAGGGTACAACAATAGGGTCATCCCTTTCCCTAGTGGTGGCTAATATATTTATGGAACATTTTGAGTCTTTAGGCTTAAGCAACTTTTGTCTCAAACCCAAATGTTGGTTTCAATTTGTAGATGTCATGTTTGTCATTTGGCCTCATGGCCATGCCAACTTCATTTATTTCTTCAATGGTATTACTAGCCTTTCCCCTCATCTCCAACTCACTATGGAAACCCAAAAGGACAACTTTATGCTATGATTATACATTCTCCACGATATTTCTATGTCTGATTTATGCTTTATTGTTGCGTGCTTCGAGAGAACAGTCCTGCCACGCTGCATCTTTTCTTAAATTCTTGCACAAGCCTATGCCCTTCGATGGTCCTTACTATCTTAACTGTTTACCTAAGAGCTCTGCCAGTCTTAAATGTTTATTGTACATATGCCTTGTAATACAGTTTTGTTCATGCCCGACAACCCTACTCTTGTGCTCCATCCTTGTTCATTGTTTCGTTCCATGATTCTGATTCTTGTTTGATTCAACTTTGCAAAGTTGAGGTCCTGCACTCGCAGTTCGAGCTCTTCGTGGTTGTTCACTGGTTTGTTGTTCTTCAAATTTGCAAGTTGTTGGACCCGTTGTTGCAGTTTGCATTTTTTTGGGCGCTGAGGTCTTCTCATCCTTTGTTGACGGGTAAGTTTCCTTGTTCTTGGTGATTTTCAATATTCTGTTCTAGACCATTTTTGTCATTGCTCTTAGTTTCTGTTCCTGGAAACAATGTGTCTTCATATGGCGGATGTCGCGTCCATAGTTATTCTGAAAATTGCAATGCAGAGGGCTTTACGAAAAGTAGTTGGGAGTTATCAGAAGATGGAACCATCAGGCGGGGTGTAGACGAAGTGTATGCTTCTACTCTGTGGGCTGAAAAAATGCGTCTGCCTGTTTTCTTTCTACTGAGCTAAGTTATGGTTTTATTTTTTTGCGGTCTTTCTTTTGTTTGGTTCATTTTCCAGTGTCGGTCTGTTTTCTTCTCATCTGCTATGGGAACTAGGGGGATTCAAGTTGAGAAGAAGAAGGTTTAAAGATACATACGGGGATTGGTGCGCTATTTTTCTTTTCTTTTTTATTTTGCTAGTTTTTATTTTTTGCCTGTGTTTTTCTCTGTTTTGATAGAAACTGAAAGTATCTAGCAAATAGCTTCAAAATGACAGTTGAAAAGATGAAAGAGGTAATAGATGTTGAGTCGTATGAAAAATATACACAGTCCATTATACATGACAACATTGACGTGGTTTTTCATAGGAATGGCCTTCTTAGATTGGATGCATTCTCGTATACTATTGGGATTTCCTTTTCGATACATTCCAGGTTCTATTGCATTTCTGGTATTCGTCGACCAAGTTGCGCAATGGATTGATAGATTATTTCTTGGCATGTTTTAAAAATGGCGATGCTGAGGCTTTGCAGTCCTATGAATACGAACTGGAATATGATTTTCTTCAGCAGTTGCATGGAATACATGATGTGGCTACGTATTTTTCAAAGATGTCGTTGTCTGCATCTCCAGTTTTGCCTGCACATCAAAGGGGACTTTGGGGAGATACATTTTGTATTCGGTGGTTGTCTAACTGGCTGAATATATCAGTTGGCATATGGTCATTGACAAGAAAAACAAGATATCAACTATTCAACAAAACTGTATCTGACAATCCATATTGCATCTTGTTCCATGATGTCGATGCCCTCAGTGGCCATTATGAACCACTATTGTACAGAAAAATTTACATATGAAATATAGAAGGTCCTTGTATCTACTTGTCCGTTATTTGCAAAGACCTTCAATCACAATGGAAACAGATTTTGGATGGCATAGATTGCTATGGTTTACAGCTGGCAACAAATGTTGTGTCTAGCTGTGGAGATATTCTGTTTAATGCAATTTAATGTTTGGTAGCAGCTGAGTTTGTTGTTCAGTCGCTGCGTCTTTACACTGTACAGTCCTTTTGCAATGGGATTATAGGCGGCAACGAATAGGCTTTTAGGTGCTTGCATCAACACCTTTGCCCATATCTCGTGGAAAATATGCTGGCAGTTGGAAGTTGGCAGGAATACCTTGTGAACATGGCGCTTCCATATGAAGAAGGGAATATGGAGGGTTGCAGATTCTGTTTGCAATGGTTGTCTATGGTATTCAGGGTGAAGATCTAGGTTTGGTTGGCCTCGCCAGTTGACACTGTCCATTCCTGGGTTACCGATTTAAATTACGATCGAACAATTCACATCCTATCGTTGAAAATACATACATCACATATCCATTATGAACCTTTGCTTAGAGATATCGGTAGTTCGCATGCCACCCAAACGACATCGAATCTGCATACGCGTGGAATGCTTTTTAGTCAAAACGAGAGTCCTCCCGGCTGCGATATGGGCAGACAGGGCTTGAACAAAAAAAACTTGCGTATAATTCATTTGAGTTGTGATGAGGCCATAGAAGGCTTAAACAAAAAATGAAGAGTAAGTTATCACAATTTGAAAAAAATTATTTGTCAAATTCGTCCGACTTCTGATAAGCAAATAAAGGCCTTGAACAAAAAACGTAAAATAGTTTTTGAGAAACTAGGTGAGAGTGAAATTCATCCCAATTTCCACTAGGTCATCCCTCCCTTGGGCAAGAAACGTAGAGTAAGTTACCACAACTTGAAAAAGGTCACGAGCGAGAGAAAAAAATACGTTGCTACACTTCCTTTTAGAGAGAAACTCACATATGACAATGTAAAGAAATTTGTTCGTGCAGAACAAAACATAAACATGTGCGCTTGCATATCCCAAAATGGTCATGCAACTGTGGAAATTCGTGGTGTACATGAAAAACAAGAAACAGTTTCTACCCATACTTCCCTGCGAAAAAAAAATGCAAGACAAAACTACATGAAACAAATGAAAGACACTCCTTCCATTGGATGTGCAATTTGTGAACAATTGAATTTTACAAAAAACAGTAAGTCTTTCACGCCTGATTTGCAAGTAGAATACCTCCGGCTAACAACCCACGATAAACCATTTTCCAGTGAGAAAGTTTGTCTTCCATGCAAGCGATCGCTTGAAAATGGAAAACTGCCACAGTCTGCAACCCCTGACCGAATAAGATGTAATACACCACTAGAAGATGTAAGTGAAATTACAGAACTTGAGGAGAGACTTGTCTCTCTGCGAATTGCATTTTCTCAAATAAGACCTTGGGCTATAAGAGACCCCAGATGGGCTTAACAAGATCAATTATTAATGTGCCTGTGCAGCTAGATGTTGTGCAAAAAGCGTTGCCACAATTTATTAACAATACAATTACAATCAATGTGGCTCTGAAAAGATGCTTGCAATACAAAAATGTGTATCAGAAAGGCAAAGTGTGTGTGCATGCTATTATGAAAGCATTAAAGGAATTGTGTTCCAGGGCCCTGTACAAAGTAGAGAACATTTGTATAAATGCCAACTAGAACAGTGTTCTCGCAGAAGAACATGGAAGCTCTGCAAAGACTCTCAAAAATCCTAGTGATTCTGATACAAGTGATGAATCAGAGACTGAAACACCTGCTGAAACATTGGTCCATGGATTCACTGATTCACAGTGCATTCATGACTTGCAAGACAAAATTGTCGAAATCACACCTGGCAAGGGGCAGCGTCCACTTGGAATATTCAAGGAAAAATTCACTGAGGAAATGAACTTTCCAACACTGTTCTATGGAGATCCACATGGCACTGATATTACAGAATGATTCAGTTATCATAAAATAGTCCAATGGGAGATACTACATTCAAGCGGTTACTTCTCTTGTCACATAAAAAATTTGTTTTTCAAAACAATGCACATAATAATAGAGAAAGTTTTGTCCTGCATGTGGGTATAAATAAGAAAAGGTCAGTTACAAGGAAGAAAGTTGTTGGCCAAGGATGTGAAGTACAAAGTAAACCTAGAAAAAATTCTAAAATCTGATATTGGATACATAGATTTCAAGACCATCTGCACCTCTCCTGACTATTTGCAACAAAACAAAAAAACATTTTTTTCAATGATCCGGCAATTGGGGCCGCTAACATTTTTCATCACATTTACAAGTGCAGAGCATTGTTGGGATCCATTGCTGGCTCCCATTTTTGACCTGCATAGTAACAGGAAACGTAAAAAAAAAATCGACACACTGGAAAATAACGACATTGACTACCTCATAAGAAAAGACCCGGTGACATGTACTCAATACTATAGACATAGAATAAATGCTTTGAGATAATTGATATGCCATGATGAAACGTTTTTCGAAAAAATGTCGGACTACTTTTTTGTGACCGAATTCCAAAATAGGAGAAATGAGCATGACCATGCACTGTTGTGGATAGAGGGTGCATCGGTCTATGGAGCTGATAATAATTCAGAGATCGAACAATTTGTGGATAAATACATAACATGCAATACAGATCATTTGGAACCAGAACTTGCGAAATTCCATAGACATTACCATACAAGAAGTTGTAGAAAACAAAAAAGCTTGCCTTGCAGATACAACTTTCCTATTCCGCCAATGAGAGCTACAAGAATCATAGAGCCAGTTCGTTTAGAGGATAGTTTTGTTGTTGAGAAATCTAAATCCTTGTTCACATTTCTAGAACAAGGAGGATTTGACGAAATGATGAGCTTTGATGCCTTCTTGACACAGCTAAATCTATCAAAAGATGAGTACATCCAAGCCATACAAATAACGCTTAGGCAACCAACACTTTTCCTTAAATCAAAACTCTCCCATATTTGGAACAACAGTTTCTCCAAGGACATGCCAATTATGTGGAAAACAAATACAGATGCACAGTACGTGCTGAATGCATATGTTGCAACATCCTACTGCACCTCGTATATGACAAAGATTGACAAATCTATGACATCTGCATTCATAAAAATACACAAAGAACACGAAAGAAGTCATATTGATGCCATACAAATGATACGCACCCTTGGAAATACATTGCTTAATCTTCAACAAATGTCTACTCGGCAAGCAGTTCACATTGTCCTTTCTTTTCCCCTCACTTGTAGTTCAAGAAAATGTGTCTTCATAAACACATCTCCACTTGAAAAACACACATTTATGCTTAAACCACTAGTTTTGCTACAACAAGAACCTGACAATTCATAGGACATCATATGTCGCTCTATTATTGATTATTACATCCAGCGCCCATCTCCTATTAGGCATATCTGCTTAGCAAAATCCGTATCGCATTACAAAAAAAATGGTACACCCATATCAAAAAGAAAAAAACCCTATGTTATACGGTTTTCCAAATACAATAAACATTGTGATTATGAAAACTATTGTAGAGAAAAATTGTTGTTGTATGTTCCGTTCCATGAAAACAAAGAGACATTAATACATAACTTCTCTACATGGGAGGCTGCGTATGTTGCCTTTGAGACTATAGTGAATATCAATGAAGCTAGATTTACCTACAATGTTAATCCAACATGGGGCGATCTAGAAGTTGCACTTAATGACCTAGAAAACCCTGGCGATCATGATGAGACATTCAGAAACCCAAAAACAACCAAAACTCCTTCCGAATCCTATGACTTACAAGCGGATTTTCCTCATCCTCCAGTGGCTGAAAGTGAAAAACGTATCAACCTTGGTTTTCAAGTTACAAAACATCCTTTCCTGATTGAAAATAATGAATACCATAGAATAAGACGTCTGTTGAATCACGAACAACAAACAATTGTAAAGGACATTGCCCTTAAAAAATTGTTGAACATGAACAATCATGTGCACATGTTCCTTACAGGCGGAGCAGGAACAGGGAAGACATTCATAGCTAAAGCGTTGTTCCAAATGATTATACGAATCTATGATTCAAATAATTGCTCTGATCCTATGAAACTAAAGGGCCTAATAGTTGCATACATAGGAAAATCTGCATACAATGCTAGTGGAACAACAGTCCACTCTGCAATTTTAATGCCTTTTAACAAGTCACAGTTTCTTCCACTTAGCAAGGAAATGTTGGATACAATATCTAAGCTTTACGAGGAAATCCAACTTGTCGTTATAGATGAATCATCTTTGATTGGCAATCGGTTCTTGTATTCCATTGACAGCTAGCTAAGAAGCATAAAACATGTGTAGAACAAATGCTTTGGAAACATTGACATGATCTTCTGTGGCGATCTTTACCAGGCACAGCCCATCCAAGATTATTTAATATTTGAACAACCTATCGTTAACATGGAAACAATGACCCTTGACTTCTAGAGAGACAATATTAAATTCTTTGAGTTGCATACTACAATGCGCTAGACAGATGAAACATTCATTGCAATTCCGAATAGAATGCGCACAAACAGTCAAACATATGATGACTTGACCTATATCAATTTGAGGTGCTTACGACCTACACCAACAGATCCAACATTCCCTTACATGTTCTACAGAAATAAGGATGTTGCAAAGAATAATAGCCACATGATGTCGCTCATTCCTGGCGATGATATCATCATCAATTCGATTGACTTGGAAGAAGACAACCATAGAAATGTCCCATGTCATGAACATTCAGTCACTTTACCTTTGCACCTTGCACTGAAATTAGAAATGCTAGTTGAAATATATGCCTGTAACTATGATTCACAGGATGGCTTGGTGAATGGTGCAGATGGAATACTGAAAGGATATACGAAGATAGAAAAAGTAAATGTCCTTTAGATTAAGTTCCATGAACTGCATATAGGCAAGCGACAAGCAAGCAAGTTGTCTTATCTATATAGTTCAAACACTGCAAGCGATTGGACTCCTATTTTGTGAATATCAAAGCCAATATCGACATCAGCAAAGACAGGTCGACTGAATATTCGTAAACAGTTTCCGATTAAACTTGCATGAGCACGTACAGTCCATGGATCACAAGGACTAACACTTGATAATGTTTCATTTTAGCCTTCTGAAATTCAGATACATGGACTTGTATAAACAACACTGTCCTATGTCAGAAGCATAGACTCCTTGTATTTACTAAGTCCTCTGACAAAAGATAACTTTAGAGTGAAACAAAAAGTTGATATTGAGATGGAATGACTGAGGACCACTGTAAAATGGAAACTGCATTATGATTACCAATCCTTACAAACAAATTCATCTGTATCAATTCTCTCGCTTAACACATGCAGCTTAAATGCACACATGGATGATATACTGAATGACTATGATTTAATGCAATCTGATATTCTGTTCTTGTAGGAAACACACATGGAATTATGCATGCATAACAAACAATTCCCAAATCACAATTGCATATCAAGTTACATTACACATGGGGTGATGATACTGGTGAAAAAACATGTACCAATTTTGGACCACATACATATCGAAGAAAAGAATGTTGAACTGATGCTTGCCAAAAAAAATTCCCATGGAACAAAAGTTGCAATACTAAATCTGTATGCTGCTCCCCATGCAACATTCTCCAACATAGTAAATGTTATTTCCAATGCATTGGACCATTTCCATTTGAACGGATCCATTGTACTTTTAGGAGACTTCACTATTGACATGCTACAAAATACTGGCAGAACAAAAGAATTGCAAAACTACATGTGCAAATATAGTCTGCGGTTTCTTATGAACAGCACAACCCATCTGTAAAACACACTTATTGACCATGTCTAGTCCAATGTTCCCATTTCTCAATACAGTATGTTTGTCTTAGACACATATTGGTCTGATCACGATACAATTGGTATTGCACTTGAATTATGACATATACATCAAACTCATTGCAAACTCATATTTCTATGTTTCAAAGCATATATGTACCCCTGATTTCTACACATGGAGTTCTGGTGAGGATATAGACGGTCTTCTACTCTAATTATAAAATATACATTGTGCAAAAAAAGAAAAAATAAGGTACATCCTCAAAAAAACTATTTGTGACTCTATTCATCTTATTCAATTTTTTTTTTTGTATATATGTACATAGTAGTTGTCTTTTTCTTAACATCTGAGCTTATGTTCATATCTCTTTTGTTTTGTACTTTTGATGATAGAAACATAAAGGAAAACTAGAAGGCGCAAAGAACTCCTACCCAGAGATGTACACGAATCAATGCAAAGGTGCATTATTTTTCTGCCTCTGTTCCATAGTAAACAGTTTTTCCTTTACTTTCTCTGAATTTGTCAAACTTGTTTGCAGGTATGTTTTTTTCTTTTTTTCTTTTTCTTACGCTGAGAAGCCACTACGCTGCATGTCCACCATCCAGCAGAACTGCAATGTTAAGACAGCCAGCCTGCAAGTCCATTTGTCATTATGTATATTGCCCAACTATAATTGTTATTTGCAGGACATGGAACATTAGAGGCACAGTGTGCAGCTCGCAAGTGCGTGATCCAAATAAGTGGGTAAGTATGGAATAAGGGATCTGTGCATCATAATCAATTTGTAGGGCATCGAACAATAGAGACCTGTTTCTAACCCCGCCAACCTGACAACACGCGATGCACAAACTGTACATGCTCTATAAATTCTTAGGCACCCGGCAAGTCCGCTTGTCAATTTGTATATCACGGAATTGTATGTGCTATTTGTAAAACATATAACATTAGAGGCCTAATTTTTGACCCTTCCCGTCCGAGAACCCGCAAGTATGGAATGCGATATCGGTACACGATCTATAAAATCTCATGTCCATACTTTACAAAGGCACATATTTACTTTTGCCTCGTTTCTACACACACTGATCTGGTAATCACAGACTTGGTGTTGCACATGAATTATGAAATGTGCAGTGGGAGTCAAACGAAGCCCTTTGCTTTGCTTAGGCAATTTTGAACCTGCTAGGCCAAGAACCCAATTTCTATATGGCGGAAATCGGCCCAATGTACAGCTCGCAAATATGTATTGCTCGTTTGTGGGAGCCCACCAGCCCTAGAGTAGAATGTTGAGCCGGTCACCTCGCAAATCTGCTTCTCAATTTATTATCATAAGATATTTGCAAGGCACCGAACAATAGAGCGTCGTTTTTTACCCTACCAACCCGAGAACCCGCGATACAGAAACTGTAGATGGTCTATCAAATCTCGGCCAGCCCGCAAGTCCGCTTCTCATTTTGTATATCGCGGAACTTTGTGTGCTACTTGTAGAACACCAAACAATAGAGGCCTTCTTTTGAACCCACCCGCCCGAGAACCTGCGATCCCAAACCATGCACCTTCAGACTTGGCCATTCCTTCATTGCTTGCTCTTCCCCGTGGCCGTTACCTTCACACGTGTGCATGATAAAAAATATTTTTTATATATATGTGTGTGTGTGTATATGTCTTCTTTCTAAATCTTTAATGCTAATAGGTCATCGTGCAACTACCATCTAAGTTGTCATTGATGCACAAAAGGCTCGAGAAGTTTTGCCATTAATGCAATTTTTGCGAAGAATTTTCTTCTCCCTTCCTAGTTTTAATTTCAAATGCCATGGAATGTCATTCACACGCCGCCAGCTTGCTTCCTTCATGAAACCTCCAATCGCTTCCCAGTCTTAATTTCAAATACCATGCAATGTCATTCGCACGCCACCAGCTTGGTTCATTCACGAAACCTCCTATCCTTAAATGTTGTTGTCCATAACCCTCACCTTTGCACTTCTAAGTTTGCAATAACTCTGCTTTACTTCTAACATGTCACCATACAACATGCATAGATATTGTCATTAATGAGGAGATTTTCCATTCGCAAGCATTGAAGCAATGTTTGCGGGGGGTTATATTGTCCCCTCCATTTCTTCATTTCAAACAATGTCTGGAGCCATCCAACCTAATGATAAACTACTACTAGCAGCTCCACAACAGTTTTGTAGAGATATAGTGAACATCTTCCTCAAGAGCTTCATGTGTAGAAGAATGGAAAAAGAATTGTAGGGGAGGTGGAGCAGCCTGAAATTTATCATCAAAACATGGATCTTGACACTGATCTGGAAAGCATATTATGCAACCTTGATCAGCCCACACATGCAATTCAGCATGCCTTCTCAATGGACATGGTTGGTACCAAAATTTTTTACGAAGATGAATCTTTCGTATTCCATAGCGTTTTTTTTGAAATCGAATCAAAAAAATTAATCATTGAAAAAAGAGATGTAAAAAATAAGAAAAGAAAACATCGTTCATAACTTGACCTTGCCAATATGTACGCATCCAAAATCTCCGAACTTCACAGGGCAACCGGAGATTGTCTTCATGATTCTGTTGGAGTCATTGAAGCCGAAAATGCCAGACTAAAGAACTGGATTAAGGAATTAGAGGAAGCTTTGTTTCCTATGCCATTGCTTGGTAGCTCCTTGGAAATAGCCATGCCTGTGACTACGTGCACCCCTGCAACAAATCTAAAAGGGTCCTCCAGCTTCCTCGCATCCTGTAGACGATATGTCGAGAAAAATATCAACAAAAGAATAGAACTGATTGCCAAGGCCTGGAAAACATCACAAAACATGGATTCCCTGGGGAGCAGGGCACATAACTTGCTCCTACTTCTGCAGACAGATTTAAAGAATGAAGAAACTTTCTATGTGCACTCGGTCATCCCTTTCGCCTTTCATGTCAACAACATGCCAAAGACGAGAAGAAGACAACATGATCTCCCGTCCAAAAAAAGGCTCACTCAATTAGAAGCATGCTGGAAACAGAAAGTGAAGAACCTGTACCTAATTGTGCAATTGTGTGAGCAAGAAATATCAAAGAAAGAAACATTATTCACAAAGCTCACCAAAATAGACTTAGCAGGAAAGACAAACGGCTTCCAGGACCCCATCTTAATCCTCAACTCGTTGACGTTAACCAAGCAAGATTTTGATCAACAAGTTGATAATTTGAAGGCCTTGTCTTTAGAAATTTTTTACAGAATTGTTGAATATGATGAAGAAGAGGTGGACAACTGGCTAGTCGGGTATTCGCTACAAAATGGAGACATTCATGAAGGTCTGTGTAAACTTTCAATTGATCTAAGAAAATTAGAAAATGAAGTTTTCAACATTCAAATCCGCAATGACATCAACGTCGCCCCCTTGAGAAGTTATATTGAAGAGAACTTGAAGTGGATCAGCCACGAAATCCAACAGGCGAATGCATAAATCCTTTGTGTATCAATCCAGTTATTGAAGCGGGATGCCCACAAAAACCAGCAGGTAAAGGAATGACCAACCAAACACAAAAATTACTTATACGTACCATCCCTGTAAGTGTATAGTGATAGTCCTTTCTTTATCAATCTAGTTATTCCTTTTCTGAGTAGAAATTTATAGACAAAAACGGATCTTCACATTTCTACTTTTCAGGTATTACATTCTAGCGTGTCCAACTTCTTTCGACACTCCTATTTCTTGTACATATTTCTGTTATGGTCCACAGGAGCCCCAATCCCAGTCTATATGAAAAACACATTTACATTTCCAGCGATATGTAACAAACTATTTTTTTTTCATATCTTCCAAATAAAACTATTATTTTGTCTCCTTATATATTTATGTCTTCCTGGAATTTTTATCTTCAACTATGCTGACTGTGAAGTCATTCTGTTTATCTTATCTCTATTCTCTTTTTTTCTTTTTTCAAAATAAAGTATGATATAAAACACTCACTCAAATTAGACATTCATATTTCACACATATATATGTTTCTTTAAATTTCCAGGAATATGTAACACATTTCATTTTTTTCCAATTTTCAGCCCGCCAGCTCAACAACTCGCGCTCCAAAAATCGCCTAAGTATGTAATCTAGGCTCGGTCACACTATATAGAATGAGGGCTTCGTACATGCTCTATAAAAGCACATATTTCATATGTATAAAAGTAAATATCTACTTTAAAATTTTAAGTTTTTGCTATGTACAATTTATGCTCTCCAGGAACCTATAGTTTGATACATTCCAATTTCTTGTATCCACGAGCCCCTGTTTTAAAGAAAACTAATTCGGGAATGCTATTTATTTGGTCCTCCTATCCACCACCCTGTGTAATAGACATTGGTACTATATTTTTTGTACATTTTCCCACCACCGTGTGTAAAGCCTATGTAAAGAAAAGTAATTCTCGACTGTTAAATTTTTGGGACACAAGCCCCTTGAAATTCAAATAGTCCACAGGTCCCATTATCAATTTGTACATCATGGAACTCTCAGTGCTATTTGAAGGTCATGGAACAACAGAACCCTGCTTTTCAGGTCCCCAGCCCGAGAACCCGCGATCCAAAAACTGGCTAAGTATGGAATGAGGGTTTCATCTATGCTCTAATTCGGGAAGGCTAGTTTTCTTCCTGCTTTTATGTGTTCCTAGATTTTTCATTTTTAGAATGGACTA
>JASDQU010436948.1:54262-70204 GCA_032191745.1 Picea mariana
TGTTTTTCATCTTCCAATTCAATGTAAACCAACAACCACTAGTTAATGATTAAAGTCCCTCGACTAGTTGTTCCTCATTTGCTAGGGAAAATCACATATAATTGTACAAGGAAATAGTAGGCATGATTCTTTCTAACTTAAGGATTTCCATCCACTTCTTGGAAATGCCTATGGTGAAAGCAATGTATAATAGGAAGGTGTCTCGTTCCATTGATAATACTTTTCGATACTAAAATGTAAAATTATTATTGAAAGGGGAAGGGGAAGAAAATCTCAAGAGAAATGGATCCAACACCATATTAAAGTAAACTTGTGTAAATTTTCAACTCCAAAGGAATCATATTAAAGTATAAATCATGTATTTTGTCAAGTCTAGAGGGCCACTTGAATGGTGGAATATACCAATGAGCATTGATCACGACACTCTCTGTGCGTGAGTAGTGTATTGTTTGATTTCCTTTCCTTGTGGCCTATTGATCTCATTTAACCTGGTTGTTTTTGGCCTCTCATTCAATTGTAGTGACAACCCATGAAAATTTCCCGAGATGTAAGGATTACACTCAATTCCCTCCTAGTCGTTGAATCTATTGAATGGATCCTCTATTGATTATTCATTGACCATAGAAAATAAAACATATTGTCTTTGATCCATGAAACTATCCAAATTCACTTTAATGTTCCCTTCCCCTGATTGATAAAGAGGCTAGTGCTACCTCATGGAAAAATCATAACTCACCACTTGTGGGAAATCACTTTTATTTCTCTAGGGTTAGTCTTTGTGAGGTATAATCCTAGGCCTATGAGGGTATAGTCCCAGGGTTTCAAAATTCCAAGTCTTCTTGGCTATCTAACTTCCATTTAAAGTGTTTCTTGTCTCCATTTTTCCCAAGGAAGCAAGCAAACACTAGTCTTTAACTTCAAAGTGAGATAAAACTTCAATTTCCACCTTCTCTCTCAAAGAGAGTTGTTAGTTTAGTTACTTTATTGATTTTCATGCTCATTCCAATTTTCACCTTGCCATCAATATCAATATGCTTTTAATCCACCAATGTGCACAATAGCCCATTCTTCTCCAAGATAGGCGTTGGAAAAGTATTTAACATTTCCAACTTATTCTTCATGTGGGAAACACCACCTTGCATTCCCAAGGTTTGTTTCAAAAACCCTCCACTAGGTTTCTTTTTGGCATAACTTTACTATGTACTATCTTGTCTTTCTACTGTCAATAATGCAAGGCCTGTTCTCTAGTTCACTAGCAACATCTATCAAATTCACTACCAACATTTATGGCATTGTCCTCAGTTTCTTCCTTGTCATCATGAGGACACTACAAGATTTCGTCTATAAAAAAGCCCTAAAGTGTTCCTATGAGGCATCGCATATTTAGAAACAAAATTAGTAACAACCTTTTTGAGTCCATTATAGATTATTATTTTTGCAGCTAAACTTGGCAACAATCTCCTGATGATCATCACCAAAGAAAACCTCAAAATAACAACTATGGCCACTAACCATCACCAAAGAACTTGATATAATGATGATTATCACTATCCCTTACGAAATATCTTGACCTAATGGCAATGGTCACCAACCACCACCACTAAATGACCCCTATTACCACTAAATATCTTTCCCATGTCACTAGAAATGAAGAAACACTAGTTAATACCACTTACCACTTACTAGACCAAGTCGTTATGTATGAAGAAACCTTAGTTTCATGAAACATCCACCAAAATGAGAAAAACATCCACAATATCACTCCAAAATTGCACATAAGAGCTACATGATAAGACTAAATGTTTAAGCATGTAACAATTTTACGCCAACATCGATATACTAGCTCTAAATTAGCAAGGAGTGAATGAAGATATGGAAAATTACAATGAAAATACTTGTAAACCATCCACCAATGATTGCATTAATAAAAAGCATGAAACTATATTAATTGAGTGCAATATGACAAGCCCTAATGGATGAAAATGTAATTATTGCAGCAATGACTATGTTAGATATGATTCCAAACAATTAATGCAAATAATTATAGAGAGAGAGATAAACAAGACTTTTATATCACTTGCAAATGATAAATACTAGTGTTGTCTTGAATTCTTGGGCATATGGAGTCAATACAACACCTTCACTTGAGGCTAAAGGAAAGAGAAGACTTGAAGATAAAAACCCTAGGATAATCCAATTGTAAGCCTAGGTCAAACCTTTGTAATCCTTCCCTAGGGTTTCTAGCAAGAAATGTCCTAGGAAACAAGATAGCATGCACTTATTACCACTTTAATAGAGCATTTACTTAAATACAATGAAGAAAACATAAATAATTGGAAAATAACACTTATTAAAAAACGTTTCTATGAATGAAGAAACCCTAGTTCCATGAAACATCCACCAAAATAAGAAAAGAATCCACAATATCACTCCAAAAGTGTGCATAAGAGATCCATGATCAAAGAAGAAGATAAGAAAAGAAGGGCACATGACATGATATGATCTTCAAAATCGACCCCTAGTTCAAAAATTGCATTGTTCATTACTTAGAAAAACCATAGTTCCAAAGATCCCCGAACAAACCATTTTCTGGGAAACGAAATCACGGGGGAGGGGTATCCCTAGCTGTAATATGGTGTTAGGATTCCAATGTAATTGATGGTTCATTCATCATAAGCCCAATTAAAGTTTTATAGTGAGTTGCAAATTGCCTCCTAAAACCATTCAGGGACACATTGACAATTTGGTCTCGGGTCATAAAATCCAAATTAAGTGGCATAACTGAGTTCCATAAGGTATGAAAATTGTGTTTGGCCAAGGTTCATGTGACCACACGACCCATAATTTCCCAACATAGTGTTCTTCAAAATTGACTCCTAGTTCATAAATTGCATTGTGCCTTACTAAGCAAAACCCTAGTTCTAGAGATCCTTGAACAAACCTTTTTCTCGGAAATGGAATTATAGAGGAGGGGTACCCCTACCTGTAATTGGTGTCAGGAGTCCAAAGAAACTGACGATTCATCCATCAAAGGCATGTTTAGAGTTTTATGGTGAGTTGCAAATCACCTCCTTAAGTCATTCAATGACACATTGACAATTTTGTTTGGGGGCATAAAATCCAAACCGAGTGGCATAACTGAGTTCCATAAGCTCATACAAGTATGTTTTTCCAAGGCCCATGTGACCACACTACCCAAAATCACCCAATTCGATGTTCTTGAAATGTGACCCCCAATTTAGAAATTGCATTGTGCCTTACTGAGAAAACCCTAGTTCCAAAGATCCTCGAACAAACCATTTTCTAGGAAATGGAATCATGAGGGATGGGTACCCTTATCTATAATTCAGTGTCAATATTCCAATGCAACAGACGATTCATCCATCAGAGGCATGAATAGACTTTTATGGTGAGTTGAAACTCACCTCCTCAAGGCATTCAGGTATGCATTGACAATTTGGTTCAAGGGCATAAAATCCAAATTGAGCAGAATAACCAAGTTCCATAAGCTCTTGCAAGTATGTTTGGCCAAGGCCTAGGTGACCATGCCACCTAGAATCACCCGACACAGTGTTCTTCAAAATTGACCTCTAGTTCAGAAATTGCATTGTTCCTTATTGAGCAAAACCCTAGTTCTGAAGATCCTCGAACAAACCATTTTCTAGGAAATGGAATCACAAGGGATTGTTACCTCTATTTGTAATCCAGTGTCAGGATTCCAATGCAAATAACAACTCATCCATTTGAGGCCCAGTTATAGTTTTATGGTGAGTTGTCACTTGCCTCCTCAAGACATTCATGGACACATTGACAACTTGGTATGGGGCATAAAATCCAAATAGAGCAGCATAACTAATCTTTTTAAGATCATGTAAGCATATCATAATTAGTTGATTAGTTTGGGATTATAACAAAATGGTATATTGTGAGAAATACACTCTCTCCAACCCATGCCCTCTACCTCTTGTTGTTATTGTTTCCACCATTTCCTCTGCCTCTCTCCTCCCATATCTTAGAGATG
Organism: Picea mariana; assembly: GCA_032191745.1. Classification (NCBI taxonomy): domain Eukaryota; kingdom Viridiplantae; phylum Streptophyta; class Pinopsida; order Pinales; family Pinaceae; genus Picea; species Picea mariana. The sequence goes on from JASDQU010436948.1 coordinate 58,284, forward strand.
ATGTTAAAATATTAGCTTGGGATTTTGAAATTAGATGTCAATATTCATCTCCATGTTTATTTTATCATGGAATTTAGCATATAACATATAAGCACTAAATGACATATTTCTTCCGGACTATAGTTAATTTATTCTCTCGATATTAGTTAATTTCTTCTGGACTATAGTTAATTTCTTCTCTCGATATTCATCTCCGTCGCTTATAGACTATAGTTTATTTCTTCTCTCGATATTAGATGTGGCAAGGGGGTCGAGTCAGTGAGGTCCTAGATTTGGATAATCATATTGTCAACTTCATTTCACTCTGGCTCGACAATCAATGCATCCCGTAGGTTTCCCTGCTCGTCCGTTCTGTACCATAATCTTTCATATTGGTCGTCGATCTGCAACCTTTTTTGGATAAATTCTCTTATCCCTGGATTGGTTTTTGGTGTGGGAGACATGTGTAAAGATGGTCCAGACTCTTTGTAATCCATACTTTCTAGTTCGTTGACCAGTTGATGGATGTTCAACTATGTGTCGCTACTTCTGTTGAGGGTCGCCGCAATTGTTGTTGTTACCAACTCTGGTCGATCTCTGTTTGACACAGACTTCTCACACACTCTGCCAGGCTGACCTTCCCTAGACATATTTCTATTCGAATTTTTTTTGTTCCACTGGTTATGGAGTTCTTCTCTTTTTTGTTGTATTTTATCCCGTTCTATTTTCTGGATATCCACGGATTGAATATGGGCTTTCTTCCCTCTTGACGACATTTAGTCTTTGGAAACACTACTTCTTGTTTTATGGCATCAAGCATCCTTGTGATCAATAGTGGGATGTTTCCATGAAACCATGCACAAATGGAAAAATATCTCAAAAAATGGAATGCAAGCACTCAAATTATAACAAAATGAACTCTCTACTCACTATTTATATATATGTTAAAGTTCCTTCAGCTATAAATAAGAGATATTTAAAAGAGTTGGGACACAAATTCCCTCTATTATCGTATATGCCCCTATAATATTAGTACTTACCTTTGCTTCGAAACCTTCTTTAAATGCAAAAATGTTATCTATACAAATATTTACACAAAAAGTAATAGTTTAGTTCTATGGATTCCATAAACAAAAGGTCTGACATTTTTCATCTTCCAATTCAATGTAAACCAACAACCAATAGTTAATGATTAAAGTCCCTCGACTAATTGTTCCTCATTTGCTAGGTAAAATCATATATAATTGTACAAGGGAATAGTAGGCATGATTCTTTCTAACTTAAGGATTTCCATCCACTTCTTGGAAATGCCTATGGTGGAAGCAATGTATAATAGGAAGGTGTCTCATTCCACTGATAATACTTTTCGATACTAAAATGTAAAATTATTATTGAAAGGGGAAGGGGAATAAAATCTCAAGAGAAATGGATCCAACACCATATTAAAGTAAGCTCATGTAATTTTTCAACTCCAAAGGAATCATATTAAAGTATAAATCATGTATTTTGTCAAGTCTAGAGGGCCACTTGAATGGTGGGATATACCAATGAGCATTGATCACAACACCCTCTGTGCGTGAGTAGTGTATTGTTTGATTTCCTTACCTTTTGGCCTATTGATCTCATCCAACCTGGTTGTTTTTGGCCTCTCATTCAGTTGTAGTGACAACCCATGAAAAGTTCCCGACATGTAATGATTACACTCAATTCCCTCCTAGTCCCTGAACCTATTGAATGGATCCTCTATTGATTATTCATTGACCATAGAAAATAAAGCATCTTGTCTTTGATCAATGAAACTATCCAAATTCACTTTAATGTTCCCTTCCCCTGATTGATAAAGAGGCTAGTACTACCTCATGGAAAAAGCATAGCTCACCACTTGTGGGAAATCACTTTTATTTCTCTAGGGTTAGTCTTTGTGAGGTATAATCCTAGGCATATGAGGGTATAGTCCTACGGTTTCAAAATTCCAAGTCTTCTTGGCTATCCAACTTCCATTTAAAGTGTTTCTTGACTCCATTTTTCCCAAGGAAGCAAGCAAACACTATTCTTTAACTTGAAAGTGAGATAAAACTTCAATTTCCACCTTCTCTCTCAAAGAGACTTGTTAGTTTAGTTACTTTATTGTTTTGCATGCTCATTCCAATTTTCACCTTGCCATCAATATCAATATGCCTTTAATCCACCAATGTGCACAATAGCCCTTTCTTCTCCAACATAGGTGTTGGAAAAGTATTTAACATTTCCAACTTATTCTTCATGTGGGAAACACCACCTTGCATTCCCAAGGTTTGTTTCAAAAACCCTCCACTAGGTCTCTTTTTGGCATAGCTTTACTATGTACTATCTTGTATTTCTATTGTCAATAATGCAAGGCCTGTTCTCTAGTTCACTAGCAACTTCTATCAAATTCACTACCAACATTTATGGCATTGTCCTTAGTTTCTTCCTTGTCATCATGAGGACACTACAAGATTTCGTTTCATAAAAAATCCCTACATTGTTCCTATGAGGCATCGCATATTTAGCAACAAAATTAGTAACAACCTTTTTGAGTCCATTATCAATTCTTATTTTTGAAGTTGAACTTGGCAACAATCTCCTAATGATCATCACCAAATAAAACCTCAAAATAACAACTATGGCCACTAACCATCACCAAAGAACTTGATCTATTGATGATTATCACTATCCCTTACGAAATATCATGACCTAATGGCAATGGTAACCAACCACCACCACTAAATGACCCCTATTACCACTAAATAACTTTCCCATGTCGCTAGAAATGAAGAAACCCTAGTTAATACCACTTACCACTTACTAGACCAAGTCGTTATGCATGAAGAAACATTAGTTTCATGAAACATCCACCAAAATGAGAAAAACATCCACAATATCACTCCAAAATTGCACATAAGAGCTCCATGATAAGACTAAATGTTTAAGCATGTAACAATTTACGCCAACATCGATATACTAGCTCTAAATTAGCAAGGAGTGAATGAAGATATGGAAAATTACAATGAAAATACTTGTAAACCATCCACCAATGATTGCATGAATAAAAAGCATGAAACTATATTAATTGAGTGCAATATGACAAGCCCTAATGGATGAAAATGTAATTATTGCAGCAATGACTATGTTAGATATGATTCCAAACAATTAATGCAAATCATCAGAGAGAGAGAGAGATAAACAAGGGTTTTATATCAGTTGCAAATAATAAATACTAGTGTTGTCTTGAATTCTTGGGCATATGGAGTAAATACAACACCTTCACTTGAGGCTAAAGGAAAGAGAAGACTTGAAGATAAAAACCCTAGGATAATCCAATTGTAAGCCTAGGTCAAACCTTTGTAATCCTTCCCTAGGGTTTCTAGCAAGAAATGTCCTAAGAAACAAGATAACATGCACTTATTACCACTTTAATAAAGCATTTACTTAAATACGATGAAGAAAACATAAATAATTGGAAAATAACACTTATTAAAAAACGTTTATATGCATGAAGAAACCTTAGTTCCATGAAACATCCACCAAAATAAGAAAAGAATCCACAATATCACTCCAAAAGTGTGCATAAGAGATCCATGATCAAAGAAGAAGATAAGAAAAGAAGGGCACATGACATGATATGATCTTCAAAATCGACCCCTAGTTCAGAAATTGCATTGTTCATTACTTAGAAAAACCATAGTTCCAGAGATCCTCGAACAAACCATTTTCTAGGAAATGAAATCATGGGGGAGGGGTATCCCTAGTTGTAATATGGTGTCAGGATTCCAATGCAATTGATGGTTCATCCATCATAAGCCTAATTAGAGTTTTATAGTGAGTTGCAAATTGCCTTCTAAAGCCATTCAGGGACACATTGACAATTTGGTCTAGGGTCATAAAATCCAAACCAAGCGGCATAACTGAGTTCTGTAAGGTATGAAAATTGTGTTTGGCCAGGGTTCATGTGACCACACTACCCATAATTTCCCAACATAGTGTTCTTCAAAATTGACTCCTAGTTCATAAATTGCATTGTGCCTTACTAAACAAAACCCTAGTTCTAGAGATCCTTGAACAAACCTTTTTCTCGGAAATGGAATTATAGAGGAGGGGTACCCCTAGCTATAAATGGTGTCAGGAGTCCAAAGAAACTAACGATTCATCCATCAGAGGGATATTTAGAGTTTTATGGTGAGTTGCAAATCACCTCCTTAAGTCATTCAATGACACATTGACAATTTTGTCTAGGGGCATAAAATCCAAACCGAGTGGCATAACTGAGTTCCATAAGCTCATACAAGTATGTTTTTTCAAGGTCCATGTGACCACACTACCCATAATCACCCAAACCAATGTTCTTGAAATGTGACCCCCAATTTAGAAATTACATTTTTCCTTACTGAGAAAAACCCTAGTTCCAAAGATCCTCGAACAAACCATTTTCTAGGAAATAGAATCACGATGGATGGGTACCCCTATCTATAATTTGGTGTCAGGATTCCAATGCAACTGACGATTCATCCATCAGAGGCATGACTAGACTTTTATGGTGAGTTGAAACTCACCTCCTCAAGCCATTCAAGTATGCATTGACAATTTGGTTCAAGGGCATAAAATCCAAATTGAGCAAAATAACCAAGTTCCATTAGCTCTCGCAAGTATGTTTGACCAAGGCCTAGGTGACCATGCCACCCAAAATTACACGACACAGTGTTCTTCAAAATTGACCTCTAGTTCAAAAATTGCATTGTTCCTTATTGAGCAAAACCCTAGTTCTGAAGATCCTCGAACAAACCGTTTTCTAGAAAATGGAATCACAAGGGATTGTTACCTCTATTTGTAATCCAGTGTCATGATTCCAATGCAAATAACAACTCATCCATTCAAGGCCTGGTTATAGTTTTATGGCAATTTGTCACTCACCTCCTCAAGCCATTCATGGACACATTGATAACTTGGTATGGGGCATAAAATCCAAGAGCAGCATAACTAATCTTTTTAAGATCATGTAAGAATATCATAATTAGTTTATTAGTTTGGGATTATAACAAAATGGTATATTGTGAGAAATACACTCTCTCCCACCCATTCCCTCTACCTCTTGTTGTTATTGTTTCCACCATTTCCTCTACCTCTCTCCTCCCATATCTTAGAGATGATGTTAAAATCTTAGCTTGGGATTTTGAAATTAGATGTCAATATTCATCTCCATGTTTATTTTATCATGGAATTTAGCATATAACATATAAGCACTAAATGACATATTTCTTCCAGACTATAGTTAATTTCTTCTCTCGATATTAGTTAATTTGTTCCAGACTATAGTTAATTTCTTCTCTCGATATTCATCTCCATCGCTTACGGACTATAATTAATTTCTTCTCTCGATATTATATGTGGCAGGGGGGTCGAGTCAGTGAGGTCCTATATTTGGAGAATCATATTGTCAACTTCATTTCACTCTGGCTCAACAATCAATGCATCCTGTAGGTTTCCTTGCTCATCCGTTCTGTACCATAATCTTTCATATTGGTCGTCGATATGCAACCTTTGTTGGATAAATTCTCTTATCCCTGGATTGGTTTTTGGTGTGGGAGACATGTGTAAAGATGGTCCAGACTCTTTGTAATCCATACTTTCCAGTTCGTTGACCGGTTGATGGATGTTCAACTGTGTGTCGCTACTTCTATTGGGGGTCGCCGCAGTTGTTGTTGTTACCAACTCTGGTCAATCTATGTTTGACTCAGACTTCTCATGCACTCTGTCAGGCTAACCTTCCCCAGACATATTTCTATTCGAATTTTTTTTGTTCCACGAGTTATTCGAATTATGGAGTGGGAGGACCACCAGGTGTTCCACTTCCATCACAACCTACATATGGTCCTACTGGTACCTTGATGCCACGTGCCCACTACCATTATTCACAACTAAACCAACAACTTACTTTTTTTGCTACATTAGATCTGTTGGATTTGTCACGTTTGACCAACGATCCCATACAACATGCCCCATTCTAGCCACCCATCCCTATCAAACTACCCTCCGACATCCCAAAGTTCAATGGGTAACCTGGAGAAGATCTTAACAACCACATAATGACCTTCCATCTTTGGTGTTTTTATAACTCCTTGATGGAGGATCCCATTCGATTAAGACTTTTCCAGAGAATGCTCATAGGTTCGACGACAAAATGGTATATTGAGATACCGCGAAACTCATTTCCAACTACCAATTCGGTATGAGACCGATACTGAGATTTTAACCTCACTTAGACAATCCACCTCCACTCATACTTCTGATCACATTCATGAAGAGAGACGAAAACGATGGTTGATTAAAGATTTGATTTCAGACCAAATATTGGCAGATTGGTTCACAAAGTCTCTCCTACCACCCATTGCTAAAGATGTCTCCATGGGAGGCGATGTCACTGAGGAGTAGGCGATCAATCGTGCTCAATATTTATATCTATTTTATTCCCAATCTAGCACAATTTATGATATGATCCCTCATGCTCCTCAATCGTCGAGTTATCTCTCAAAACCAGCTACGGGAGCTCATGCTGATGGCATGATAGGCTCTATAAAACTACATTTTATGACCCAATTGTCTGGGCAACAAGGCCATACAACCTCCACCCGAGTCTCATCACAGACTGGTACTAATACCAAATATGTTCCCTCTCTTGCACAAACCTCCGAGGTAAATGCAGTTTAATCTGTTTGAACTCAACAATCCAGAGGAAAGAAGAAAAACAAGGGTAAATCCAAAAAATATTCTAACCAACAGGAGAGTACAAACACCCAGGACCCCAATGTTGGGGAAAAAAACAAAAGAAAGGAAAAATATCCTTGCATGGTATGTAAGGAGGACCGCTTCACCAAAGAATTCCCTCACCTTGTCGAGGTTCATCAATACCTCGAGCGAGGGGATCTCCTTCCCAACCAATGGTATTAACCAATCCTTTCCACCAACAACAAAAAATGTTCACACGAGTTCCTACACCTCCACCTGGGGGCAATGTTGAGACCTTAACGAAAAATAGTATGATGGTTAAATCCATGGTGGCACTATCCACCAGAGCGAAGAACTATGACTCCCAAGAAGGGGAACCTTCATCTAAGGATCCTCCATCAACTACACCACCCAATGACCCTCTAACATTAAATAAACCATCTTTCGTACCTGCAATACACCCTCCAAAAGGGGTACTTCGACGAACTACCCATAATACAAATGCTCAAGCAGCTCAACACTATAACATATTAGAAGATCTCACCAAGGTACCATGTGCCATATCGACATTCAACGTATTGCAGATTTGTCCTTCATAGAGAAAAGCCTTCCTATCATCCATAGAGGGAATTGACCCTTCAGAGTCCCATATTATTTCCTTTGACATAGAACAAAGTGATTTGTGTCTCCCACACCAACTGGCATTGCAAATCATAGTTGGTTGTCTGAACAATAATATCCTTCGTACGATGATCGATGAAGGAGTGACCACTTGCATTATGTCTTTGTCATGTTGGAAATCCCTTGGTTATCCACATATTACTACATCTCCAACAATACTAAAATACTTTGATGGACATTCTTTCAAACCTCATGGAATTCTCACCTCCTTACCCATCGAGCTTGAGGTCAGGACTGTCTTCGTAGAATTTGAAGTGGTGTACGCCACACTTGACTATAATTTTCTCTTGGGTCACACTTGATTCTACGTAATGAAGGTTGTTGCATCCATTTTCTTTCACATCATATGCTTTCCCCACCAAGGAAAGATAGTCACGATTGACCAACTGGATTATTGCACACCTTGATTATGAGCTAATCCTAGCACCAATGTGCCCTTCATAGGTGAATCTTCCAGGGGGTATGAAATCATCAGTGTAGGTATGTTTAAAGATCCATTTCTTATGGGGATATTCCCCCTTCCTACACCCGACACCACCCATATCGCTGCTATCAACATGATTTTCTCATCTTTCAGTGGATCCCTCGGGTCAGTTGATCCTTGGGTGGTACCTCATCCCAAGGATGTTGAATATGGAACATCTATCCCACTCACCATGGTCAAGATCTCCAATCTGTCCATCCCTTTGACATCTGTTGATATTGGTCAACAAATCCATCCTCATGTGGAGTGTGATCAACCTTCTCCACCCGTACGAGTTGTTGACTCTCTCGGTTCATATGATTTCCTAGATACTAAGTTGCCTTCATAAGAGGCCATCCTAGAAATCATGGCTTCCATTAATAAGCCCATAGAGGATGAGAATCATCACACCTTCCTCCCTGATTTAGAACTGATGAGAGTTAACATAATGAGTCTTGCATTGAAACTGGGGGCATTGGATGGGACATCCAATCAACCTACTATCCTCGACCCTTTTCCACCTCAGTTATGTTTTTCAGAACTTTCCAGTGAATTCTCTACTAGCTCTTCCATCGAATATTTGTGTTTTGTAATTTCTTCATGTCTTGATGGATCCCATCAAGGAGATTCCATAGCTCACAAAACCACTCGCTATGAGTATCTATGTATGTAAAAATTCATTCCTATATGTCATGACCCCGACATGGTGTGCCATTTGATGCCTCCAACAGATCATGATTTCTTCAATTATGAAAAATATCCTTGGTCTGAGCTTAGAAATGGGCTCTCCTTTGTCTAAAACATCAATATGTGTAATTCCTTGTACATAGGTGTGTGGTGCAAGTGCCTTTTGTTTTGTGTACATCATATCCAAAAAAATCCAAAAAAAAATCTTTTTAGAATTTCACTATGTGTGTTGACCTTGGAATCTAGTTTACATGTGTTGATAGGACCCTAGGGATGTTTTAAATATGGGGACATCCATTGAAATTGAGGTACATGTCTCTAAACTGGCATATAAGGAGAGGTTTTTCCCTACATTTCCCTCTTTGCATTATTAACCGTCCATATTTCCATCACTATACCTTAGGTTCCCACCATTTATGTTGTTTTAATGGTCGCACTTTATTAGTATTTCTATCTCAATTCTTATTTCTGCTACATCGCCATTTGCTTCCATCGCTTATTGCACCGCAACCATGCTTGACCGCTAGCCATCTATTTTATCCTATTTTACAACACACCTGGACGAGAACTATTGTTACGAGTGGTCATCATTTGTCGTGTTTCTTTTTGCAGCCCATTTCTTAAGTCATGTTCCATGCACCTAAAACTTCATTGGAAACCACAGGTTCTTTCCATATGAGCTTACTATTACCCCTTTGTCTCACTCGTTAACCAACCATGACAAAGGTACACCCTGGATTATCCTTTAAGCTTTTTTCAGACTCTCTAAACATTAAAAGATTTCTGAGTGATCTTGTTTATTTTCACACTCATTAAGTGGATTCGAAAGGATGTCTATTCAGTGTAAGTTTAACTCTTTTTCGGATCGGATGGACTAATTACGAAAAATGAATACTCTAGCCACCCTTGACTATAAGAGTTCTCCCTTGTATTTTTTTATACTTTTTCAGGCTCGGGGGACTAAATTTATGAAAAGGTATACCCTTGGAGTCTTCTTTGTCCTTTCAAACTCTCTAAATATGAAATGACACACGAGCATTTACTTTCTTGGGCTCGTTAAATCCATGAGATTATTTATTTAGGATCTTTCTAGACTCCTTAAATATCAAAAAGAGCATCGAGTACCATTCTCCACCATTGGCACGCGAATTAATCCATAGGTGATAATATCGAGCAAACTTTTATTTTCTTTCATGCTTGTTTCAAACATGAAAGAAAGAAAAAGAGTGGGGGGTTTTCCATCTAGTCATCTTCACAAATGGCAATCGTCCATCGAGTCTCCCTTGAACAATGCACTTGTTTTGTGCCCATGTACAACAATTGGGTTATCCATTGTCTCTCAATCATTACTATCTCCATGATTTCTCAGAATCTGGCGACTGGTTACTCTTCTAGTCATCCATGGAACGTGTTTTGGTCCTTACCGAGTCGACTCATTTGTCATGTTGATTTGTTCACAGGAAGTTAGCATGTGTCGGCCATTTTTCAATCATTTATCCCATTCATCCCGACAATCCCTATGTCAATTGTGCTCTACTATTACACTCTCCACACCCTCTACCTTTCTATGTTTCATGTCGATTGATGGGTGATACATCAAGGCCCCCCTTCAATGGATTTCATCTTGTCAACTTTAGATCATTATCCAGGTTTGAAATCTAGAAACCAGTTAGTAGCCTTGGGTTTGCAGACATTAGTGGAAGATTCCCTTACATTTCAGCAGTGGATCTACATCATTGGCTCATGTTGAATGAATCTATGAGTGTTCAACTTCAACTCATTTATTAACACCTGCTATATTGTACTAGGTATGTTGGGGTCCATCATCATCATCGATGGGTTCCCTCGCATATGTTAATGATATACATAAATGGACGTTAATCAGACAGTTTCTATCATGCTCGACCTCAACTCATTTATTCACATGTTGTAAATTCAAACCATTGGGATTTGGGATGAAGACCTTGGGTTGGGACAACCACATTCATTGATGGAATTCTGTCCCAAGTTGCGATTGAGTTATTCATGAGTACTTCAGAGATCGCTAGGGCATTGATTCATCTCACTGATTTGTGTACTATGACATAGATCCACATTTGTATTTGGTCATGGCTATGCTTTCACTTATGACATGGATCCATAGTGTATTATTTCATGGCCATGATCTAATTGTTTATGTCATGCATGGATCTGTGGTGTACTATTTTAGCGGCTATGCTTCGTTTTTGTTACCGAGAATGGGTATGCCCACCTCGTGGATGCTATTATTATGCCAGACCGATGATGGTTTCTTTCCAGGTTCCTTCGCCCAAAGCTCTGTGATTTTTTTTTGTAAAGTATTTCAGCCATCGAACACCTCTTCCGACCTCACACTTTAGGGGGCATCTATTATACAATTATTTTCCACTTGACCACTTGATGGACATCCTCTAGAAGTTAGCAGTCTGAAACACTAAATTATACCACTTTTCCCCTGAGTTTGCAGTACCTTTTTTCCTAGTCGTTGGTTGTCCCTTTACATCCCGTGACCAATATTTATGGTCAATGCTTGTCCTCTTTCAAAAGGTGATTGATCGCTTCCTGCAAGAATGCAGGGCATGACCAGATCTGTTACTCCCTATTTAGGATTACTTTCCATGAGATGAGATTAAACCTCAGATTTTTCGTGGTTTGACCTCGAGAAGCTTGTTACCTTGGGCATCTAGATCCTATCTATATTAACCTTTGATCTTATCTCTATTATCCTATATATTGAGGGTCTCTCATGGGAAAAGAGGGAGAGAAAGGAGAAAGCAAACTTATATTGGTGGTTTGATTACAGAGCTTAGGCAAGGAACTTGGGAAAGGATTGCATCAACTTCCTTGATTGTAAGTTGTAAACCATTTGTTTCATTAATAGAAGATGTACAATATTTCCCCCCTTACTTGATTGTATGCAATTGTTATAATATTTGTAAGGAATTGATATTATTTGTTATGTCACTAGATATATTATTCCTTTATACATTATTCGTTTGATCTTGTGAAAGGTTTCTTTGTGTCCCTATGTGTGCATGTCCATGTTGGTAAGAGAGAAGGGAATATTTGAGAAAGATAACAACTAAGGAGCGTGTAGGTACAACTTTCATATCAATGGGTAAACCTTTCATTCAATCAACTCGCAGATTATTTTTGTGTATAATTTAGATCTAGGAAAATCTACTGCTTGCATGTCTATTATGTCTTACGTCTAGAAAGAGCCTAAGAGAGGTAACTCCTATAGGGTAAAATTATCCTACAACATGGGAGAGAGGGGTATATGAAGAAGAGAGAGAGAGGGAGGGGGAGAGAGAGTAGGGGGGAGAGAGAGGTAAGAGAGATAAGGGGGAGA